>PVIW01006660.1:0-83839 GCA_004026585.1 Noctilio leporinus | reverse complement strand
GTTGGGGGGAGGGTGGAGGCAGAGGCAAGAAAGGGGAGCAGCTTAGACAAGAACCTAGTATAAAGGAACCATGGACATGGACAACAGGTGGGATTGACTTTGGGGGGAATGGGTGGGTGGGGAGGGGAACAGAGGGGAGCAAAAAGGGGATGGACGTAATACAACAACAATAAAATTTAAAAAAAAAAAAAGAAGTATTGGTCTTGTAGAAAAGCCTGCTTGTTCAGAGGCCCCCACTGTCCTGAAACATCCACAGACCCACCCACTCTGGGAACCACGGACAAGGCAACAGCTAGAAAGGTGCCAGTCCTATGTGGGAAATGGGAGAGGTGCTGGGAAAAGGGGCGAGTGCTGAGCAAGCGGCATTGCTCCCTCTCAGACACCTTCTCCACATACCACAACTTGGTAAAAGGAACCCCCACCACTGCATTGATGAATACCCAAGGTTCTGCCCCCCACAACCTAACAGGTGTGACAGCTCTACCTAAGACACAGAGGCACACAGGAGCCTGTTAAAATGAGGAGACAGAGAAATATGACTCAAAAAAAAAAAAAGGAGAAAAAATTAAGGTTCCAGTGGCCCAACTAAGAGACAAAGAAATAGCCAGCCTGGTAGATGCACAGTTTAAAATGCTGGTGATAAAGATGCTCACACTTTGGGGGGAATGGGTGGGTGGGGAGGGGGACAGAGGGGAGCAAAAAGGGGATGGATGTAATACAACAACAATAAAATTGAAAAAAAAAAAGATGCTCACAGACTTGACAGATATGCTTGAGTACGATGAACACAGGCAGGGCTGTCAAGCTCATTTTCACCAGGGGCCACATCAGCCTTGAGGTTGCCTTCAAAGGGCCAAATGTAATTTTAGGATTGTATAAATGTAACTACTCCTTAATAGTTAAGCAAGTTGGGTAGAAGCAAGGTGCTGGGCCAAAGGTGCTGGGCTGGATAAAACACGGTGAAGGGCCGGATTTGGCCCATGGGCCTTGTGTTTGCCACCTATGACATAAGGGAAAAAATGAGAGCCAGGTCAAGAGAAACAAAGGAAAATACACAAAAAAACCAATGGTGAAAGGAAGGAAAATGGGGTTCAAATTAATGATTTGAAACACAATGAAGAAATAAACAGTCAACCAGTATAAAATGAAGAAAGAAGAATTGAAAAAAATGAGGAGAGGATTAGGAACCTCTGGGACAACTTTAAATGTGTCAATATCCAAAACATAGGGATGTCAGAAGGAGAAGAGAAAGAGCAAGAAATTGAAAACCTGTGTGAAAAAATAATAAAGGAATATTCCCCAAATTTGGTGAAAGAATAGACCTATAAGTCCAGGAAGCACAGAGTCCCAAACAAACTAGATCGAAATTGGACCACATCAAGACACATCATAATTAAAATGTCCAAGGTTAAAGATAAAGAGAGAATCTTAAAAGCAGCAAGAGAAAAGAGAGCTACCTATAAGGGGGCTCCTATAACACTATCAGCTGATTTCTCCAAAGAAACTTTACAGGCAAGAAGGGACTGTCAAGAAATATTCGAAGTGATGAAAAGCAGGGACCTACAGCCAGGATTACTCTATCCAGCAAAGCTATCATTCAGAATGGAAGGGCAGATACAGTGCTTCCCAGACAAGGTAAAGCTAATTGAGTTCATCACCACCAAGCCCTTATTATATGAAGTGTTAAGAGGACTTATTTAAGAAAAAGAAGATAAAAACTGTAAACATTAAAATGACAACAAACTCACAACTATCAACAAAAGAACCTAAAAAATAAAAAGGAAAACAAAAACAAAACAAGCAAACAACCAGAATAGGGCCAGAAACATAGGTATGGGGATCACTGGGAGGGTAATCAGCTGGGAGGGGGAAGGGGGCAAAATGGGGAAATGGTGCAACGAGTAGGAAATATAATTGGTGGGGACAAGATGGGCAGGGGGAAGTTGAGAATAACAGGAAAGAGAACTAATACTAATATGCACAACCCCCATGGACACAAACTAAGGGGGCGTAGGTCTGTGGGAGGGAATGAGGGCCTGGCTTGATGTAAGCAAAGGGAAAAGAAATTGGAACAAATGTAACAGCATAATCGATAAAATATACAAAAAGAAAAAGAAAAAAATGCAAATACCAATCTTAGTTCCTGGGCCACACAAAAAGAGGCAGCAAGCCAAGAAAGGCCCTTGGGTTATAGTCTGCTGCCCTTGGTAGAGTGACTACCATGTCTACGTATTGACTATTTGTTGTATATAGAGAATTTGTAAAGTGAGATAAGTCACATTGGCTCCTTCTGTGCAGGGTTCAGGGATAGAAAGGAAGTTGACTTTATCACCTTTAAATAATGTACCATGTACAAATTAATAATAAATTGTTTTAAAGAGGGAAAAGCAGCTGTGCATGAAGAGCCCAACCGCTGGAGTAAGAGACCATGGCCAAAATCCCAAACTTCTCCCTCACTTGCTGTACATCCAACAGGCAAGTTGTTTTACCTCTCTGGGCCTGAGCACCAGGGGGATTAATGCTGGCCTCATGAGCAGTCACAAGAATTTAATGGGTTAATCCTCTTGTGCACTGTCAGGGACCTGAACATGCTGGGTATTGTCATCTTTCTTATTAAGAGTCATTCATGGGGAAAAGCCCATCTCTGAAGGAAAACCTGAAACATAACTGCAGCTATGAAATTCCTCTAGAGAGGCCGCCCAGTCCCATGGCGAGTCATCCAACTGTCCACATAATAGATGCCTTGTGATGTGAGGAAGCTCATTTGTATTAGCAACCGCATTCCACAGAGATGCATCCTGGAGCCACGTCTGCACATCCTGTTCAATGGAGAAGGCAGCCAGCTCTCCCAAGTCTGGGTCTGCAGGGCCACGTACTCATGAGATCATTAAGTGGCCATTTATTAAACATCTATGTGCAAGGACAGGCGGGTAGACACTCTGTACCTCTGGGAGGCTGCAGGTGCAAACATGAGCTTCTTCTAAAATAACTGATGTGACCACAGAGTACACGCTTCAGTGTGTCTTCCCAAAAACTGTCTGCATTTCCCTGTGCACTTATTCATCCAACAAATATTTAATGATCTCCTAAGACCTGTCAGGAAGGGACCTGGGGAATCATAGACCCTTCTGTGTCCTCTGTGCTCAGCCCACGCCATGGTATAAAGCAGGCAGATATCCAACATTTATTGGGTCAAATTACTGAGCACGAGGACATCTGGTAACTGGGCCTGTCTGGTGTCTCTGTCCCAACTTCTGGTGATGGCAGCCCTCTTCTCTTGGGGACAACCATTCCTCCCTAATTTCTCCCATCTGTGGGGGACCCTGCCTACTCACATGATACAAGCTAGGCCAAATCAGCTGCTCTATTTGAGGAATTTAATTTTAAGCTGCTGATAAACGTGATAAATGGTTATAACAACAATAAAATAAAAATAGTCGCTAATTTTTACCTAGTCACATACTCTGCACTAGGCACTGTTCTAAATGCCTCAAGTTATCAACTTACTGAATCTCACAGCAAGACTCTTGTTCTTAGCCCTGGTTCAAAAACTGGGGCACAGAAAGTTGGGAAACTTCTGAATAAGTACTGAGGTTGGGATGCATGGCCAAGAGGTCAGTTAGAGTCAGCTCTTCACTGATACCTTCCACTGCTGTCTCCGCCCCCAGGGTGGGAGGGCCCTAAGAACATGGCCCTGAACACCCACCTTGAAATGCCCCAGATCTACTTTTAAGTTTTACTTTTGCTGCAGGGGGCCCACACTGGTTTCTGTTGCTTGCAACCTAAGCACCCTGACTGATAAACCAGGACTACTTACTTGGTTTCACATGTTCTGCCAGACAAGCCAGCAGCGCTTCCAAATGCTACAGGCAGGGACACATATAAACATTTCAGGAGGTCAGGGCATTTGGGGACAGCCTGCATCAGCAGGAGCAGCCACCTTTCTACCTGGGGAGGAAAACGAAACAAAAGAAAGGCAGCAAAAGGCCCACCCTGGAGGGCTTCTGTTAGCACTTCGGGTGGAACAACCCTTTGTGTTACTATTCCAAACCTCTTCACTGAGGGGCATTTAATATCCTTGGCCTGCACATCCTAAACTCCTGTAGTGCCCCCTCCCCTTCTCACTGAGACCAAACCACCCACATATTTTTTGAATGCCTCCTGGGGAAGGGGGTTATCCTGTGGCTGCATCCCCGTTCCCTATACCAAGTCCCTGTGTCTGGCAACCCCTGTCAAGCACTTTCCTAATTTAAGATTCTGGCCCTAGGCTAGGTTCTTTGATTTTTCTATTAGCTGTGTCAAGTCCCACAAGATCCAAGTTTTAATTACTTATTCACATCCTTGGAGCCTTTGCTCCAAGCCAGCAACTGTTCTAAACATGTTCTAAACATCACAGACACACTCATTTAAGCCTCACAGCCACCAATAAAGTGGGTACCAAGACTAACATCACTCCCCTCTTACAGATGAGGAAACTGTGTGACTTGCTTGTAAGTGGGAAAGCCTTGATTTGAGGCAATCTCCTCAGAGTGCAGTGAAATTGGGGGATAGGACCAGTGTGAGGGCCTTCCAACTGGCCCTGAAGATGGACTGCTGCCCCTCTGCATTCAGCTTTAAGTCTCAGAGCTTAGTAAACCCTCCTCGCTGCCACAAACCCTCACCCCTATGTCAGGCCCTGCATTCCACAGATTAACACACTCTCCAAGCTCCCTGTATTTTACCTTTATGGAGTTCATCACAGTAGCAATGAGCTTGTGAAGGTATTTGTTGTGTGTTGCCTTCCCTCCAGACTGTCAGTTTCATGAGGGGGGTCTGATCTGGGACCTTGTGGGCACTGTGAATATTCACTGAGTAACACATTTTTAAAAATCATGTTTAAAACTAGAACAGCAAAAAAAAAAAAAAAAAACACTCTTCGAACTGAAACCAAGGTGAAGGACTGACCTAGAAATGAGGGGAGACAGAGATCAGCAGGGTCACCTGAGCATTTAAATGGTGGAACTGAGGAAGTGGGGGATGTGCCACTAGGTAACAGAAAAGAGGGAGGAAAGTCTGATGGGACAATCGTAGACACACAGAAGTCAGCACTAAAAATAAATACTGGGGCCCTGAAGGATGTGGCTCAGCGTGTTGGGCATTGTCCTGCAAACCAAAAAGTCTCAGGTTTGATTTCCAGTCCAGGCACCTGCCTGGGTTGTGGCGCAGGTCTCTGGTGAGGGTTGTACAAACGGCAACTGATTGGTGATTCTCTCACACATCGATGTTTCTCTCCCTCTCTCCTTCCCTCCCCATCTCTCTGAAAATAAATAAATAAAATCCTTAAAAAAAAAAAAAAAAAAAAATGCTTGAGAGGAAGAGCATGAAAGTAAACACCACCTCCTCTGCCCAGAATTTCTACTCCTGCATTTCACTGTATACCTTCCCAATAACACTAATGTTAATTAAGAGCACAGGCCAGAATCTCACCTTTCCTGTGAAAAACTATATATGATCTTGGGGGAGGGGGTAAAGTAACCACTGGGCATCAGGAAAATGGGGACACAGTAGGATCTAGGTCATAAGGTTGTTATAAAGTGAGTTCACCCATGAATACTACCAGGTATACAGTGAGTGCTCAAGAAAAATAAGCAACCACAACCACAACCAGAACAACAGGGAGGTCACTTTGCCAGTGCAGCATACATGTCCTGTGATTTTCTACATCTGACTCCTAAGTTTCCTTCTCTCTTTGTTGCTGACTCTGGATTTTGAGTCAACAAAACAGTCCCTCATTTGCCTTGGGTTATCGAAAGTGAGTTATTTCTGACACTTAGAATCAAGCATTCCAATATAACATAAATGTCCAGTCATTTGTGATGCCAACCACACATCTATGACACAGAATAATGGTATAAAGAGGCTGCATTAAAATTGTACAAGAGGTTTCCCTCCCACATACTCAATGATGCACCTGACCCCCTCACAAGCCCCCACCCATTCCCTGAAATATGGACAAGCAAGTTAAACAGAACAGATGTCCAGCATTCCACTTCATGAGCATTCGCTCTGGTGTGGATGTGAGATGGGAGTTGAACATATGCTATTCCCTCAGGCAGGCTCAGTTCATCACCATGGAGCAGCTCAACACTCTAAACAGGGAGGGTTCTGTTGTTCTAAGACACACATTTTCATACAACATGGCCTCTAACGGCAAACCAACTCCTTTGGCAGGTGCTTATCTGAAAGAACATGGGTTCTGAACCTGGGAGGAGGATGAACTGGTATACAGGGTACAGAGTAATATTGAATTTTTCTTATCCCCTAACATCCATTCTCCCTTTTTAAATAACTGAACTCCACTACATTTTAGCCAGGTACATGGGTGATGTGAGTAAAGACTACATTTCCCAGCCTCCCTTGCAGTCAGATATGGTCATGTTGAGACCAATGACATGGAAATAGAAGAGGGGCCGTACTACTGAATTACCCATTGGAAGTGTGACAGGAGCTCCAGACTTCCAGTCAAGATGGCAGCATAAACACATCTTGCCTCCTCGCACACCCACATTAAAATGAACTAAAATACAGAACAATCATCACTCAGAACAATCAGAAATCAAGTTGAATGGAAGTCTGACAACTATGGAATTAAGGAAACCACATCTATCCAGGCCGGTAAGAGGGGAGAAGACGGGGAATAGGCTGGTTCCATATCCACATGTGGTAGATAAAAGTTCAGGAGGGTTATCTTGAGAGTAAGGAACCCCACCCCCATACCAGCCCCCCAGCTCAGAGATCCACTGCCAGGAATATAAGTCCCCCTAACTCACAGCTGCAAAAATCAGCAGGGATTGAGTTGGTGGAGTCCCAAGCAGTTCCCCATAAAGAACCCACATGAAGACTTATTCAGATTCACTCTCTCTGAGCTCCAGCAATGGGGTAGCAGCTTGAAAGGCACCAGTGGCATATAGGAGGAACTGAAGTGTCTGGCACCAAGGCAAGAGCTGGGGGTGGTTTTCTCTCAGACAGAAAGGTGGGCAGAGGCCATTGTCTCCTTCTGAGCCCATCCCTCACAGAGCCAGCAGGCTGGTACCATATCTGAGACTTCATCAACCTGGCTAACAGTGTTTGCCCTGCCCTGGAGATCCCCTGAGACTTCATCCCACTTAATTTACAAGCATACCCACACCATTAACAGTATGACTTTTCCATATGAGTGGCTGATCTTGGCTCATGCTTTATAACTTCCTAAATCCTATCAAACAAGCAACAGTTGGCCTCAGTGAGGCCCCAGCCCCTGTATCTTTTGTTAAGTGGCCCTAGACCAGGCCAGCACTAGCAGCAGGCAGCATAGATTCACAGTTTCGCTTTGCCTGGGAATTGCTAAGCCCAGAACAAGTAGCAGGCATTTCAGACTGCTTTACAGCTCATTCAGGGTGGCCCTGGGGAGAATACAGGTGGGGTTGCCCCTGGCCTGCACCATCCAGGAAATCCCAGTGGTAGTACACCCAGTGGACAGACCACATCAGAGCATCACCACCTGCCCCTGCACAGCTGATCTTCCACGGAGGGTGGAGGTGGGTGGTTGGTCACAGCCAATCCCTGCAGCTGACTGACTTAGGCAAATCCCTCCCATTGACTTGCCAAGAGCAATCAAGGCTCAACTATAAGAGGAAGGTGTACTCAGCCCACACAAAGGGTGCACCTCGAAGTACCCAGCTTGGATGATAGGGGAAGTTTGTCACTGGACCATACAGGACACCTACTACATTAGGCCATGCTACCAAGACAAGGGTGTTATCGCAACTTCACCTAATACACAGAAACAAACACAGGGAGGCTGCCCAAACAACGAGACAAAAAAACATGGTCCAAATGAAAGAACAGATCAAAACTTCAGAAAAAGAACTAAACAAAATGGAGATAAGCAATCTATCAGTTGCACAGTTCAAAACACTGGTTTTATTTATTTATTTTTAAAAGATTTTATTTATTATTTTTAAAGAGAGGAGAAGGGAGGGAGACAGAGAGGGAGAGAAACATCAGTGCATGGTTGCCTTTCACCTGCCTCCAGCTATGGACCTGGCTGGAAACCTGGCTTGAGACCTAGTTATGTGCCCTGACTAGGAATTGAACCAGTGACCTTTGGGTTCATAGGCTGGTGCCTATGAGCTACACCAGTCAGCCAAAGCACTGGTTTTAAGGATGCTCAAGGAACTTAGTAAGGACCTCAACAGCATAAAAAGCAGTCAGAAATGAAGCATACACTAATTGAAATAAAGAACAATTTACTGGGAAACAACAGTAGACTGGATAAAGCTGAGAATCAAATCAATGATTTGGAAAATAAAGAAGCAAAAAACAACCAATCACTACAAGAAGAAAATGAATAAAAAAAAACAAGGATAGTATAAGCAGCCTCTGGGACAACTTCAAGCACTCCAACAATGGCATCATGGTGGTGCCAGAAGAGAGAAAGATCAAGAAACTGGAAATGTATTTGAAAAAATAATGAAAGAAAACTTCCCTCATTTGGTGAAGGAAATAGATATGCAAGTCCAGGAAGGACAGAGTCCCAGACAAGATGGACACCAAAATTGCTCTACCCAGTAAATCTATCATTTAGAATTGAGGGGCAGATAGTGCTTTGAATATAAGAAAACACTAAAGTTCACCATCACCAAACCATTATTATAGGAAATGTTAAAGGGACTTAAGAAAATCAAAACTATGAACAATAAAATGGTAATAAATACATATCTATTAACGATTGAATCTAAAAAAAATCCTAAGCAAACAAAAAGAACAGAAACAGAATCATGGATACAAAGAGCATTTTGATGGCTGCTAGATGGGAGGCTGGTGTTGGGAAATGGATGTAGGAAGAGGTGGGATTAAATACAAATAGGCCCTGGCTGGTGGCACAGTGGATAAGACGATGGCCTGTGAACCCAAAGGTTGTTGGTTCGATTCCCCAGCCAGGGCACATAACCAGATTGCAAACCAGGTCTCCAGCCAGGTCCATGGCTGGAGGTAGATGAACAGCAACCATACATGGATGTCTCTCTTCTCTGCCTCTCTCCCTACTTCTCTCTCTGGAAACAATAAACTCTTAAAAAAAAAAAAAAGTACAAATAGGTAGTTACAGAATAGCCATGGGGATGTAATAAAGTACTGTGTAAGAAATGGAGTAAAGAACTTATACCCATGGACATGAACAATGGTGTGGGTATTGACTGAGGAAGTCAGGGGGAGGGGTGCTCAGTGGAGGCAGGAAAAAGGGGAAGAATTTGGACAACTGTAAGGGCATTATCAATAAAAAAAAGATTAAAAAAAAAAAAAAAAAATGAAAGCCCTGGCCAGTGGCACAGAGGATAGGGCACCAGCCTGCAAACCCAAAGGTCACTGGTCTGTTTCCCAGTCAGGGCACATAACAAGGAGGCAGGTGAAAGGCAACCATATACTGATGTCTCTCTCTCTCTCTGCCTCTCTCCCATTCCCTCTCTCTGAAAATAATGGATAAAATCTTTAAATAAATAAATAAAAATTTTTAAAAAAAGGAAAAAAAAAAAGGACTTCAGGAGTTCCATTATTTTGGATGGCTGGCAACCTCTTTATTTACACAAATCTCTAAAAGAAATTCAGCATTTCCTTCAATTATGAATGTAGGCAAACTATAATAGTCTTCACAACACCTATGAATTTCTCACCAATAGAAACCACAGGTTTTAAAAATAATCACACTACAGTTCTTACAAATATCTCAAAATAATATTCATGCCCTTTAGTACTTTGAAATTATGTAGTTATTAGGCCTATCATTGGATTTTGCCATATTACAAATTTGTTATCTTAGTATTTAAAAACCTTAGTATTTCAACACAATTGGTTTACCTAGTGATCCCATGTGTCTTATTAATTTAAAACATATGATTGTGTTAAGTGGATACCAAATGTGAGTTTTTTCCCTCATACCAACAATTCTTCAACTCTCTGGACACTAACTGGGTGCCTTATTATTTAATTCAATTCTGATACTACCTGGAATTAGTGCAGGCCCCACACTGCTGACACCATCCTGAACCTCTGCCATGCATTAAGGATCCTGCAGTTGGAAGCCTTTTTCCAGGTTGTTCTCTTCTCTCCTAAAGCCAGTGTAGAGTAAAGAAGCCATCAAACTGGCATGATGACCAAGGTGGCTAAACCCTCCTCTGGCGCAGGACAGGAATGTTGGAATGCTTCTCATGGAAGAGTTAGCTTCAGCTATTATTGGATAAAACAAAACTTTGGCTTCAGATCGTCTTTAACCTTCTCTTAAGAGGATGTTGGGTATGAGATGAATATAGGTTTAGTTGCTGTAACAGACCCAGAATAGCGGTGGAGTAAGTGAGGGAACAGTTGATTTCTCTCTCATGAAGCAGTTTAATTAAGAGTGAGCAGCCCAGGGCTGATAAGTGTCAGGACCCAGGATTCTGCCATCTTGTTTGCCCCATTGCTGGGATGTTGGCCTCTTCTGCATGATCCCAAATGACGCCCCACCATTATCATGTGTGCATTTTGCTCCATGGGAAGGGAAGGGAGGATGTGAGAGAAGTTACTCTCCCTTTTCTCTTAACGCAGTTCTTTCTTTCTTTCTTTCTTTCTTTCTTCTCTCTCTCTTTTTTCTTTGGAGATAATTTACATACCACAAAATTTACCCTTTGGAAGTATACAATTCAATGTTTTAGTGCATTCACTAAAGGTTGTGCAACTATTATCACAATCTAACTGTGGAACATTTTCTTCACTCCAAAAATAGACCCTGGGCCCTGGCTGGTGGTTCAATTCCCCATCCAGGGCACATAACCAGGTTGCAAGCAGGTCTCCAGTCAGGCCCTTAGCTGGAGGCAGGTGAAAGGCAACCTTACATCTCTCTCCCTCTCTGCCTCTCTCTGGGGGATGTGAGAGAGAGAGAAAAAAAAAAAAAGACCCTGAACTCATTCATTCCACATTCCTTTCTCCTCTCCGCTCCTGGCAACTACTAATCTACTTTTTTGTCTCTGTGGATTTCTTCCTCTGGACATTTCATTTAACTGAATAATGTAATATATGGCCTTTTGTGTCTGGCTTCTTTTACTTAGCATAATGTTTTCAAGGTTTATCCATGCCATAGCATGTTTTAGTACCTCATTCCTTTCTATGGTTGAATGATATGATATGGTGTGGCTCTACCACTTTTTATTTACCCATTATCAGTTCATGGGCCTTTGGGTTGTTTCCACCTTTTAAAATTATTGTTATGAATAATACTGTTTGTATAAACATGTTTTTCAGTTTTCTTGAAAATGAATCTGAGAATGGAATTGCTGAGTCACATAGTAACAATGTTTAACTTATGAAGAACAAAGCAGAGTCTCTTTAATATTTGTGTGCCATAGACTCTTAACATCCATACTATGTTAAGCCTTGATCCAGAGCTCAGATAATGTTATTAACAATCCTGAATTATTCTCCTTAATCTCTTAGTTTCTCTGAGGTGTTTTTACTCATAACACTTCTGATACCTCTTTGGAGGTATTTGAATAATCAAGTGTCAAACACTTGACCTTAGCTTCCCACTCCTTGACCTCCTTAAAGGAATAACAGCTAATTTTAAAATATGTGTTAATTGCTGTACTCTAGTTAACATGGTAAAGTTTTTATTGCCAATAGATGGACCATCTCAACTGGCCCCACGACTCCAAAAAGAAGGTCATTTTGGCACCAATGGGCCCATAAAAATATAGTTGAAACATGTATTTTCTTTAATCTACTACTGAAACTTTCACTTTGAAACTTCACTGCTAAGCTTTAAAAACTTCCGGCTAGTCACTGTTCCCTCCTCTAGTTCAATGATAGGCTATTTATAATTTTAAATGAGTAACCCATTGAACTTTAATCACATTCAT
This sequence comes from Noctilio leporinus, assembly GCA_004026585.1. Lineage (NCBI taxonomy): Eukaryota > Metazoa > Chordata > Mammalia > Chiroptera > Noctilionidae > Noctilio > Noctilio leporinus. The sequence continues at coordinate 71,933 of PVIW01006660.1, read as the reverse complement.
TTAATAGTTTTTTTTTTCTGGTGGTTTTGTTGTTGTTGTTGTTGTTGTTTTGCACCTAGTCTGTACTGGGGAATGCAATGGGAGGGGAAAAAACAGGCCTAGGCTTGACCTCCTGGGACTTAACAGCCCAGAGGGGAAGAGACATTAAACTCATCACAGCAACTGTAACCTATAATTAAGTATTACCATAACTGCTCTGAAGACTTGCCAGGAAAGATAACAAGGGGCCAAGTTTAGATTCAGGATGGTCCAGGAGGGCCTCTTCAAAGATTTGATATTTAAGCTGGGGTCTGAGGGATGAGAAGATGATTAGGAGAAAAGCCATGAGGAAAAGCACCTTACTTTCACGTGGGGCTCTAATAAACCCACACTTTCAGGCCATGAGATGTCAATGGTGCTTGGCCCAGACCCAGGCTTCACTGCCCATCAAGGCCTCCTGCCCTCCCCTGGCCATACTTGCACACATGACCTAAGCTTGTACACAGTGAACTTCAGAACTTCTACAGATGGCCCCACACACACAAAAGGACTCTCTCCCTCCTCTCCTACTGGACTGGAACCTCATAATTTGAGGCTATAATTGTAATCACCATATTCCTATCAGAGAACAATTTGAGATTGGAACTGTACGTATTTGGGCTTTGTCCCTGGTTACTAACACTCAGCTTCTAAAACCCTTGGCACTTCCTGAATAACAGGGGTCTCAGGAACATCTTGTGTTGTTCATAACAAGCCCCTTACAACCATATCTTTATACTAATGAGGTGACTTCTGGCTGAGATGTTCTTAGAAAGCTTCAGGATTGGAGCTGGTCTCTAGACAGACCAAGGCATGATTAAAGGGTTGGATCTGTCAGTCCCAACCCTGGACCTACGGGAGGGGAGAGGGGCTGGCAACTCAGTTAATTACTAACAGTCGACAATTTAATCAAAGAACTTCCAGACTGGCGAACATGTAGAGGTGCTACAGTGTGCAAGCTCAAGAGAGGCCATGGAAACCCTCTGTCTCTCCCCTCATACCTATCTGGCTGCTTCTGAGTTGCATCCTTTATAATAAATGGTAAATGTGCCCTGGCCAGTGTGGCTCAGTGGATTGAGTGCTGGCCTGTGAACCAAGGGTCAAGGTTCGATTCCCAGCCAGGGCACATGCCTGAATTGCAGGCCAGAGGCAATGACACACTGATGTTTCTCACCCTTTTTCCCTCCTTTCTCTTCTCTCTAAAAATGAATAAATAAATCTTTTAAATGGTAAAGATAAGAAAAGTGTTTCCTGACTTCTGTGAATTATTCTAGCAAATGATCAAACCTGGGGGCTGGGGTGGCCACTGGAACCTTCAAATTCATAGCCAGTTGTTGAAAAGTAGAGGTGGCAACTTGGGACTTGCAACTGGTGTCTGAAGTGAGGGGTGGTCTTATGGTATTGGGCCCTTAACCTATGGGGCCTACACTAACTCTAGGTAGTGTCAGAATTAAATTAAATAATAAGACACCCAGCTGGTGTCCAGAGAGTTGAAGAATTGTTGGTATGAAAAAACACATTTGGTATCAGAAGTGTTATGAGTAAAAACACCTCAGAGAAACTAACTGAGAAATTAAGGAGAAAAATTCAGTATTGGTACTAACATTATCTGAGCTCTGGATCAAGGTGCATCTAGAGTAGATTAACTCTGGACTTCAATTACATAAAGCCAATAATTTCTCAATTTCTTTAAGCCAGTTTGGGTTGGGTTTTCTGTTACTTGCAACTCCAATTTCCCGACTGCTAAAAGTGAAACCACCGAACGGTTTACATATGGGGTATAACATGACCTCATTTCTATTTTTGAACAACAGAACAAAGGGGGCAGGAATAAATCAGTAAATCAGTGAGCCTATGAGAAGGCTACATACAGTAAGAGTCCCATTGCAAGATGAGGTCATCAGAGCCCATTCACAAGACTAGCATTTATTGCACACTTACTGTGTCACAGATACTGAGCTAAGAGCTTTACTTGCATTAATTAATAACCTAACATCTCTAATAGTACATAGTATTATCGATGCTATTTTTTTTTAGTTCTGGGTTATATCCTCCCAAAGTTCAGAATGTGACCTTACCTGGAAATAGGGCTGCTGCAGATATAATTTACTTACGTTAGAATGAGGTTATATTGGAATAGGGTGAGCCCCTAATCCAAATATCGCTGGTGTGCTTATAAGAAGGGAACATCTGCGCAAGGACATACACACAAGGAAAATGCTGCATGAAGATGAAGGCAGAGATTGAGGAAAATTGGCAGAAGCCAAGAAATCCCTGACTGCCAGCAAACTACTACAAGCTAGGAGAGAGACATGGAATAGATTTCCTTCATGGTCCTCACAAGAAGCCAACAACCCTGCAGACACCTTCATCTCAGACTTCTGGCCTCCAGAATTGTTGGACAGTATTTTCTGTTGTTTAAACCACCCAGTTTGTGGTACTTTCTTATGGCAGCCCCAGCAAACAAATACGGTGAAGAGGAAGCTGAGGTCCAGACATGGTGTAATCACCTGCACCAAATTCCCCAACCAGTGGGAAGTACTGGAGCTGTCTACCTCTGACCTATGAAAATGGCTGCCCCCCGGGTCTAGAAAAGTCCTGAGCCCTCCACGTGCCCTTGTTTTCCATCTGCAGGAGTGACATCTGCCCTAATGCCTGGGCAAATGAGGAGAGGGAGAGAGAACAGCTGCACAGGTGCAGGCCTCTGAGGCAGACCTGGAGTGGAGCAATCCTGGCCGGTATTGTGAGCAGGAGAAAACACCGGAGGAGGGCGGAGGCAGAGCAAAATCACCTCCCCACCCCACATGGCAGGGCACTGCATGATCAAGCCTCTTTTTCCCATGGCCCCAGATGAGCAATGCAGAGGGAGGTGGGCTTCTCGAAGGAATTGCCCAGAAGACACAGGCACACTCCTGAATCCCAGATCAGGAGTCCATGACCCACCAAGCTGACCAAGTGACAGTCCTTTAGCCCCCATGAACCAAGGCCCTGTCTCTCTACTTGTGGAGGAAAGGGAGCTCTGTCAAAACCGGTCTTTGCCAACATGAGCAAGTCTCTACAAAGTATCTCTCACTGCACCTGAACAAGATGGTGCATGTGGCTGGTGGAGGCCCACGGCCAGCGTGGCCAGCTGGGAAGGGTGGAGCCAGCCAGCCCGCTCCCTGCAATGCTGGTTCCTCCTCCTGAGGAACATTATTTTGAACATATCAGTGTTTCTGGAACAAGGCTGCAGTGGGCAGCATTAAGATCCAAGTGGAACTGAAAACCAATTAGCATTTATTTCAGGAGAAACAGTGAGCTGTGGCTCACACAGCAGGGGAAGCTGGGGACTCTGTGTCTAGGCCAAATGGTACTCGCAGAGGGGTTGGAGAGCTAGCCTGCACACACCAGGCCATGCAAAAATCAGGCATTAAATCACAGCTTGCTGCTTGTAATATACACATTTCCCCAAAGAGCCAGCACATGACGATCAGAAATGCAGCAGGTTCTTTCAAGGTGGGGAGGAGGTGGCAACATCCAGACATACTGAAGACACAGTTGAAGGCTGGGCCCCTAACATGACCTGTGATTGACAGGGCCTATTATAAAAGGCATAAAATGGCATTTGATGTCACCAAACACATGTAATGGCACTAAATCCAAACACTTTCCAACTACAATTAAGGATTTAGAAATGCAGAAACTGGCAGGTGGATAAAAAACAGTCTGCTGCTATTTTCCTCAACTTTTCATGGCTAAAATTACGAAGAAAAAATAAATGTAAAAGTTTAAAACAAAAACCAGTAGAAATACAAGAATCAATAAAATCATAATTACTATGGAACACACAATCTCTTCTTTTTAGAGAGTAAAATTATTAACCAAGAAACAGAGCTACACTTGGCTGGTGTGGCTCAGTGGATTGGCACCAGCCTGTGAACCCAAAGGTCGCTGGTTCGATTCCCCAGCCAGGCACATAACCAGGTTGCAAGCCAGGTCCTTAGCTGAAGGCAAGTGAAAAGCAACCATATATTGATGCTTCTCTCCTTTTCTTCCTCCCTCCCTTCCCTTCTCTGAAAATAATAATAAAAGCTTTAAAAAAAAAAAAAAAGGCTAGAGAACATCTGAATAACATAAACTAACAACTTGGTTTTTAAGATTTATAATATAAAACTCTTTTATCAGAAAACAGGTGAAATTCAGTCTTTAGAAAATATCCATTGATTGTTCAAAAACAAATCCTACATTAGGGAAAGGAAAATCCCAAACCTCCAAAAAAGAATCTTTCCTATCACACTACTCTGACTCTACACATTTAAACTAGAAATGAAGAACAATTTTGGAAAAGGATAAAGAAAAACCTAATTCAGTGGTTTTCAACCTTGGCTGCACGTCACAATTACCTGGGGAGTTCAATCTATCCTGATGCCTGGACTGCACCCCCAGAGAGTCTGATTTTACTGGACTGGGCATCTTATTTTTCGAAGTTCCTTAAGTCTATCTGATGATATTAAGGAATTATTATGAATTGTTTCAGTTGTGGTTATGTTTTAACAATAGATCTTCTCTTTAAACACCCTTCTATCCTTTTAGCAACTTTCAAACAGGTAATATAGTATTATTAACTATAGTCACCTTGCAATACATTACATTCCCATAACGTATGTGTTTTATAATTGGAAATTTGTACCTTTTAACCCTCTTTACCCATTTGCCCACCCCTCCACCATCACCCCTGGAAACCACCAACCTATTCTTTATATCGATTAGTTTTTCTTTGTATCTATGAGTTCAGTACGTTTAAAAAAAAAATCCACATGTAAGTGAGATCATACATTTGTCTAACTTCACTTACTACAATGCCCTTGAGGTCCATCTATGTTGTTGCAAATGGCAAGATTACATTTTTCATGGCTGAGTAATATTACATCACATTGTATACCACATGTTCTTTATTCATTCATCTGTGGGTGGACACTTTGGTTGTTTCCATATCTTGCCTATTATAAAATAATGCAGATCTTAAGTTCTTATCACACAAGAAAAAAATATTTGTAACTAGGTATAATGACAGATATCAATTAAACTCACTGTGGTGCTCATTTCACAATGTATACTAATATCAAATCATTCTGTTATACACCTAAATGTACTACTTCAATAAAATTATTTTAATAAAATAAATATATAAAAATAAAGAAGCCCTGACTGGAGTGGCTTCGTTGATTGGAGTGCTGTCCTGTGCACTGAAAGGTCATGGGTTCAGTACACTCATCAGGGCACATACCTGGATGCAGGTTTGGTCCCTGGTTGGGGCACATACGGGAGACAACTGATTGATGTTTCTCTCTCACATCTATGTCTGTCTATTTGTTTCTCTTTCTCCCTCTCTCTCCCCTAAATCAATAAAAATGTACCCTTGGCAGAGATAAAAAATAAAAAGAGACCTTTTCCTTTTAGAACATAATGAAATATTTGTGGAGGATATTATGTAAGACTTGCTTCAAAATAACGGGTAGGGTCCTGGCTGATGTGGCTCAATGAATTGAGCACCAGCCTTGGAACCAAAAGGTCACTTGTTTGGTTCATGATCAGGGCACATGCCTGGGTTGCAGGCCAGTTGGGTGAGTGTGAGAGGCAACCAATTGATGTAACTCTAGCATGCTGATTTTTCTCTCCCTTTCTCCCTCCCTTTCCCTATCTTTAAAAAATAAATAAAATCTAATAATAACAACAATAATAATAAGGGCATGTGTCATTTACACTAACTAGTTCCTTGGCTAAACTTTTCTTCTTTGCTCTTTTCTCCCCCTCACCCCTCCCCTCTGCACACTGTCAGTCTGTCCCTTGTTTCCACACCTCTGGTTCTATTAAGGTTGTTTTATTTGTTTTATTCATTAGTCTCCTATATTGGGTGAGATCATATGGTATTAGTTTTTCATGGACTGAATTTATTTCCCTAAGCATAATGCTCTCCAGTTCCATCCATATAGTCACAAAAGGCAGGAGTTTCTTCTTTCTTTCTGCTATGTAGTATTCCACTGTGTAAATGTACCATGGTTTTTTGATCCATTCATCCACTGATGGGCACTTAAGCCATTTCCAGCACTTGGCTATTGTAAATAGTGCTGCTATGAATGTAGAGGTAAATAGGTTCTTCTGAATTAGTGCTTCAAGATTCTTCAGGTATAATCATAACAGTCAAATTGCTGGGTCAAAAGGTAGTTCCATTTTTAGTTTTTTAAGAAAATTCCATACTGTTTTCCATAGTGGCTGCACCAGCCTACATTCCCACCAACAATGCACCAGGGTTCCCTTCTCTCCATATCCTGGCCAGCACCTGTTGTTTGTTGATTTGTTAATGATTGCTATTCTGACAGGTGTGAGGTGGTATCTTATTGTGGTTTTAATTTGCATCTTTCTGATGGCTAGTGATGTTGAGCATGTCTATGGGCCCTTTGTATGTCCTCCTCAAAGAACTGTCTGTTCAGTCCTCTGACCATTTTGAATTGGGCTGCCTTCCTGGTGTTGAATCACATAAGTTCTTTATATTTAGAGATCAAACCCTTGTCTGAGGTGTCATTGGCAAATATGTTTTCCCATATGGTTGGTTCCCTTTTCATTTTGCTGATGTTTTCTTTAGCTGAGCAGAAACATTTTTTAGTTTGATGTAGTCTGATTTGTTTATTTGTTCCTTTATTTCCCTTGCCCTAGGAGAAATATCGGTGATAATATTGCTGCTTGGGATATCTGAAATTTTACTTCCTATGTTTTCCTCTAGGACTTTTATGGTTGCACAAATTATATTTAAGTTTTTTTTGATAATGAGTTTATTCTGGTGTATGGTGTAAGTTGGTGGTCTAGCTTAATTTTTTTGCATGTCCCTGTCCAGTTCTCCTAACACCACTTATTGAAGAGGCTATTTTTCATTTCATTTTATGCTCCTTCCCCCTTTGTTGAAAATTAATTGCCTATATAGACGTGGGTTTATTTATACCATATTTTTATATAAGTCATGAGTCATAGAAGAAATCACCAGAAAAATAAGAAAATATTTTGAACTGGATGAAACAAAACCATGACAATAGCAACATTTATGGATGCAGTCAAAGCAATATTTAGAAGGAAGTTTATAGCTTTAAAATGCCTGCATTAGAAAGATTTCAAATCAGTAACTTAAGCTTCGACTTGAAAAGCAAACTAAACTCAGAACAAGAAGAAGAAAATATTAAAAGAGAAGAAATCAATGAAATTAAAAACTAACAATAAAGAGAAGTCAATTAACCCTGGCTGGTGTGGCTCAGTGGATTGAGCACCAGCTTGTCAACCAAAGGGTCACTGGTTCGATTCCCAGTCAGTGCACATGCTTGGGTTGTGAGCCAGGTCCCCAGTTGGGGGTGCACAAGAGGCAACCACACACTGATGTTTCTCTTCTTCTCTTTCTCTGTCCCCTCCCCTCTCTCTAAAAATAAATCAACAAAATATTTAAAAGTCAATTAAACTAAAAGTTGCTTCTTAATGAAGAAATCAACAAAGTGAACACATCTTTGGTTAGACTAACCAAAAAGAAAAGAGAATGAGGAAATTAATTACTACTTTTTAAGCAGGTCCAAACCCTATACACAGGATAAAGTCGGACATGAGAGAAACTGGGTTAGCAATCAATGATGGTGATGGCAGTGAATCAGTCAACCATCTCTAAGCCTTACCCACCTCTGGACTTCCTGCTTTATAAGAAGAAAACACCCTAGATTCTTTTCTTTTTTTAAAGATTTTATTTACCATTCTTAGAGAGAGGGGAAGGGAGAGAGTCAGAGAGGGAGAGAGACATCAATGTATGGTTGCCTTACACCTGCCTCCAGCTAAGGACCTGGCTGGAGACCTGGCTTGCAACCTGGTTATGTGCCCTGGCTGGGAATCAAACCAGCGACCTTTGGGTTCGCAGGCCAGCCCCTTATCCACTGTGCCACCAACCAGGGTAAAAACCGTAGATTCTTGAAGCTGACAGTCTTTACGCTTACACCTGGAGGTTCGACGGATACAAGAACATATATGGTTTTAAGAGAAGCTGTGTTAAGATCCTCAAGTGCCACAAATTCCCCTTCTGTGTTAAAACTATGATCCAGACTGCCTTCTCTGCCCACTCCCCACTGTAGGACCACCTACCTCTTCCCAAGGAGCACTGCCCAGGGGGTGTGCTGTAGGGCTCCAAACAACAGGACACTTTAAAATACTGGTTTCAGTGAAGTAGTCTTTAATGAATAATAAAGTTCTTTAAGCCCCTACACTTACTGATTTACATCTCTTTCTGGTAAACTTTAAATTAAAATAAACTTTAGTTTCAAAAACAGGATACTCTGGTTCATGTTGGGATCCCCTAAATTCAAAACAGTCAAAACAGTGTAGAGTAGTGACTCTGATTAGTGTAAATTAAATACTTTGCGGGACCACAAATTTTTTGAAATGTACCAGAAAAAATTCATGTGATTTCAGATTCTGTGGGCTGTTTTATCTAACCGTATCATAAAATATTTATTTCAAATACAGTTCACCTTCACCTCACTTCATCTTACAAAATATGAACTATTTTCTTTCTCCCTCAAATAAGAACATTTGAAAGGTACCATACAATTATTATAGATGTTAGCTTTACAATGAATGTATAAGGAGATGAGGTTTATCAAAATTATTTTGAGGAAACATAAAAAATATTTAAAGATGATCAATTTAAATTTGAGTAATCCTGGTCAACCCATTAGGTCAAGCCCTAACTAGTGGTGGCTAAACTACAGGAACTCAGCATGGGGTACAAATCACTGGGGATGGGGTGGGGGGACATTCAGACAATGATAGCACTGCCAAACGTGCCTGGGGTCAGAGTCAACAAGGCACACTGATCAGGCTCCGCAACTCCTTTCCCTCTGCTATGAGGCCTTAAAATCAAAACTGCTACAAGACAGTATTTAGAAAGGGATTTTCTAGCCCAATGGGGCTAGATTCCTTTTCACCCTAGTAAAAGGGCAGTGGCCCTTCCTTCCCCTTTGTGTAACTGGGTACACATGTGTACACATGCGCACGTGCAAAGCAGTCACCATAAATTACTTCCAACTAAATCAGTGAATAATTACGCTCTTAAATATTTTCACTATTAAAATTCTTCAAGAGCAGCCTTTGTTCTGAATCTGAAGCAACTTTTCATGAACTGTATCTAGTTCTTTCCAAACTTACTTGAGGGGCTACACATTGTTTAAACCATTATATCAACACTAACAAAGCTCATATCCCAACCAAATTTCTCCTAAACAAGATGCAATATGCACGGCTAGGAAAGGAATGATTTTCCAAAGACTAGACTCAAATTCTACTTTCATTCATTTGCGAAAGACCTGGGGCCCCCTCTATGGGTAAGGCCTTTGCTTGGGCATGATCCTCACACTTTATCAGATGTGCATCCAATCACCAGTATCATTACTCAAAACTCAGGAATATCAGGCCCCAAATCACAACCTCCAGCAAGTAGAGTGTCTGTATTTTTAACAAATCCCCCAAGCAAGTCTGTTGCTCACTTAAGTCTGAGAACCAGCACTCAGAAAACCAGCAAAGTGGTTCTAAACATCTGATGCATATAAATCATTTGTGGAAAATTTTGAAGATACAAATTTTAGGACCCATAAAAACCACTGTATTAGGCAATTCACAACTTACAATGGTTTGACTTAGGATTTTTCCACTTTACAATGAAATTTCTAACTTTTTTAATAAAGATTTTATTATTTTAAAGAGAGAGGGGAAGGGAGAGGGGCAGAGAGGGAGAGAAACATCAATGTATGGTTGCCTTTCACCTGCCTCCAGCTACGGACCTGGCTGGGGACCTGGCTGGAGACCTGGCTTGCAACCTGGTTATGTTGCCCTGGCTGGGAATTGAACCAGCGACCTTTGGGTTTACAGGCTGGTGCCTTATCCACTGAGCCACCAGCCAGGATGAAAATTTTGAATTTTGATCTTTTCCTGAATTTTCGATATGTGGTAAGATGCTTTCTTGTGCTGCTGGGCAGCCACAGTAAGAAGATTTTGCCCAACTGCAAACTAATTTAAAAATCTGAGCATGTTTAAGCTAGGCTAAGCTAAGCTACAATGTTCAGTAGGTTGGGTGTATTAAGTGCATTTTTGATTGTTCCTGGCTGGGTAGCTCAGTTGGTTAGAGCATTGTCCCCATACGCCAAGGTTGTGCGTTTGATCCCAGACAGGGCACATACAAGAATCAACCAATGAATGCGGACATAAATGAAACAACCAGTAGATCTCTCTTTTCCCTTCCTCTCTTTCTCCCAATAAGTAAACTAAAATAAAGTGAATATTAATTGCACTTTTGACTTACGATATTTTCAATTTATGATAGCTTTATTGGGACATAGCCCCACTGTTAAACATCTTTGCTTCTAGTGCTCTTTTGGTTGCAAGTGGCAGAGATCCTACTCACACTGACTCTAGAAAAGAAAAGCCGTATTTCGGCTCATGTTCCTGAACCGTTCACGGGTTATTTCAAATCCCTGTTACCCAAATAATTTATCAGGAACCAATCATTTTCATCTCCTGCCTCTCCAATCCTCTGGGCAAAAATGGCCTCCAACAGCATTAGGCTTATACCCCACAACTTTGCATCCAGTTGAAAAAAAGTACTTCTCTCCTGGTAGCTCCAGCAAAAGATGTATATTATTCTTTTCCCTCTGTTTCTAAAAATTCTTACTAGAAAATGTGAAACATACATAAAAGTACAAAGAATAAAGACGTTCTATAATTATTCCACCAACTGAAGTTTTCAGATTTTTAAACGCAAAATGGTATACCTAACACATTGATTTCTTGAATCTATTCAGCATTTCTTTATGGCTAAGTTTACTTAACAATACCCCCACCCCATCCCCAACCCCGCCAAATAATCAGTTTAGTCATTTTAACAATTTCTAGCCTTCCTTTTTCAATGAATTTGTTCCTGTTTTTAACCCCTACAGTAGTCAATGGGTGTCTACTAGGGACAGGATCTTCTCAATTACAGTACAATTATTAAAATCTGAAAGTGACAATGAGCCCTGGCTGGTGTGGCTCAGTGGACTGAAAGCCAGCCTATGGAACCAAGGGATCAATGGTTCTATTCCCAGTCAGGGCACATGCCTGGGTTGTGCGCCAGGTCCCCAGTCGAAGCACACAAGAGAAAATCACACACTGATGTTTCTCTTCCTCTCCTTTTCCCTCCCTTGCCCTCTCTCCAAAAATAAAGTCTTAAAAAAAAAAAAGTGACAGTTATATGATCTGGCTATCTAATGTACAGTTATCTGCTGTATAACTTATAATTTCTAACTTGTAAGATACAGTGAGGTACCGCTTAACAACATTTCAATCAATGACAGACTGTTATATGAGAATACTACAGTAATGGAGCTGAAAAATTCCTTTCACCTAGTGACGGCCTAATGTAGTAGCAAAAATTCACAAGGCTGTGGTTGAGATGATGAACAACTTCAACCTGGTGTGGAAGAGGAACTGATTAATAAGGAGTTATTGGAAGTGAAACAGGAACCCAAGTCTAAAGAAGAGGCTAGAGAAAAGAGAACTGCAGAAGACAACACCTCCCACCTCCCAAATATCCATAGTGAAGGATTTAGCAAAGCTTTGGCAGACCTTAACAAGCTTCTTAAAAAGTCTGAAAACAAGTCCTGGCTGGCAGCACAGTGGATAAGGTGCCAGCCTGCGAACCCAAAGGTCGCAGGTTCGATTCCCCAGCCAGGGCACATAACCAGGTTGTAAACCAGGTCTCCAGCCAGGTCTGTGGCTGGAGGCAGGTGAAAGGCAAACCATACATTGATCTCTCTCTCCCTCTCTGCCTCTCTCCCTTTCCCTCTTTCTAAAAATATAATGAAATAAAAATCTTAAAAAAAAAAAAAAAAGAGAGTCTGAAAACATGGACCCCTCCTGCTTGGTGTGGCTCAGTGGATTGAGCACCAGCCTGTAAACCAAAAGGTCGCTGGTTCGATTCTAGCCAGGGCACATGCCTGGATTGAGGGTCACATCCCTGGTTGGGATATGCAAGAAATCATTTCTCACACATGGATGTTTCTCTCCCTCTCTTTCTCCCTCCCTTCATCTCTCTCTAAAAATACATAAGTAAAATCTTAAAAAGAAGAACGCAAGCAAGCAAGCAAATATGGATCCCAACACCAAAAATTTTTTTACGAACAGAGAAGAATGCTTGTGGTGCACTATCTGCTTATAAGCAAATCTATGATTTAAAAAGAAACAAGCCCTGCCCTGGTGGCTGCACTGGTTGGAGCTCTGTCCCATGCACCAAAAGGCACACGGGTTTGATTCCCTGTCATGCCTGAGTTCCAGGTTTAATCCCCAGTCAGGTGCATATGGGGGGCAATCAATGTTTTTCTTTTACATCAATGTTTCTCTCTCTCCCTCCCTCTCTAAAAATCAATAATTATATTCTCAGGTGAGGAAAAAAGAAAGGGATGAAACAAATCAAGCAAACTACCATGGACATGTTTCTGAAGAGTGACACCGCCTCAAGAGGAGCCTCAGGGAGGTCCTTCAGGAGGTTATTCCAGAAGTAGCCATTGTGATCACGGGAGTGACAGCTCCCTGCCCCTAAAGGCCTTGCAGTGGGCGCATTGTGAAGGTGAAGGAAAGTGATCCTGATGAGTCTGACCTTTTGTAAACCTAGGGTAATGTGTGTGTGTCTCAGTTCTTTAGGAAGTTTAAGAAGTTTATTTTAATAATTACATTGTAAAAAGCTTATAGAATAAGGATGTAAAGAAAATACTTTTATATAGATGTATAATGTGTTTATAAAGTGTTATTACAAAAGAGTCAAAAGTTAAAATTTTTAGTTCATAAAAGTAAAAAAGTTACAGTAAATGAAGGTTAATTCATTACTGAAGAAAATAATGAATAAATTTAAAAAGGATGTTTATAAAGTCTATAAATGTCCTGGGCCTTCACAGTCATTCAGCACTCACTCCCCGACTCACCCAGCACAACTTTCAGTCCTGCAAGTTCCATTCCTGGTAAGTGTCCCATACAACTATATAACTGTTTAATCTTTTATACCATACGTTTACTGTACCTTTTCTATGTTTAGATATAGCTACACAATACCATTGTGTTACAATCGCCTACAGTATTCAATACAGTAACATGCTCACAGGCTTGTAGCCTAGGAGCAATAGGCTACACCATGCGACCTCTGTGTGTAGCGAGCTATACTGTCTAAGTTAGTGTAAGTGCACCTGATTGTTGATGCTGCACAATGACAAACAGCCTAAGGACACATTTCTCAGAATGTATCCTTGTGGTTAAGCAATGAGTGACTGTATTGTTTTCTCACTCCATTTTCAAGGGCAGGGCTAATTCACTGCCACATCCTCCGCGTCTAGAGTGAGCAGTGCTGTACATGTTAGGGAATGCTCAGTAAAGGAATGGACCGGATCGGGGAAAAGCAGTTCCCAAAAGGAAAACTCCAAAAGAATGGTGAATGGTGGTTGGGAAGCCAAACAAACGGATGACCATCCATTACACCTGCCCATACAAGACACTCCAGGAATGTGGCCAGAGAATCCAGCTGCTAACAAGACTCCCTGGCTGATCCAGTGCCCAGCCACAAACACATTTCCTGAGAAGTTGTTTTCCAGATCTGTCTTTCACAAGGGAAGCCCGATAAAGGCAAGCTTTTCTGTGGTTCCACTTGGTGTCGCATGCCAGGACTAGAAATGGGTGGGCTGACTTGGGACCCACTCTTACAAAGCCCACAGTCTAGCCAGTGGCTGGCGTGCTTACAGGAAACAAGTTAAGTGCTGTGCCATGTAAAGAATGGCCCTGCACAGGCTTTGTGAAGCAGACAGGGTGGCTGGCTCCTAATATCAGCACCTGTAGCTCAGATTTATGGGGTATGATCAGGAGCCAGGGCTGCACTGAGCCCAGACACCTAGGACCTCCTGAATTTCCACAATCAACCTAAACCTCAGACAAAACACAAACATCCAATGAATGAGCTCTGTCAGCTTGTTATTCTCCCTAATATGTAGATGAAGAAACCCAGATTCCCAGAGAAATGATTCACTTGGCCAAGGTCACAGAGCTAGTTGTAGTAGAGGAGCTAGGATCAATCTCAGGCTCTTTATTCCCAAGTTCTAGCTTAAACTATAGAACAATCAATAGCCAGCCATAGGAAGGAAAATATATAAAGATGATGAGCCCTGACCAGTGTAGCTCAGTTTGCTGGGTATTGTCCTGCAAAGTGAAAGGTCCTCAGCTCAATTCCCAGTTGGGGTACATCCCTGGGTTGCAGATTCCATCCACTGAAGGGATATGTACAAGAGGCGACTGATTAATGTTTCTCTCTCACATCTATGTTTCTCTGCCTCACTTTGTCCCTCCCTTCCCCCTCTTTAAAAATAAAGTCTAAGAAAAATAAAGATGATGATAATAATGAATACTTCCAGTATACTCCCTGAGTGCTTACTATCAGGCTCAGACTAAGAACTTCTAAGTATTTATTGCTTTTAATAGCCCCTTGAGGTAGGAACCTTTATTATCTATATATTACAGGTAAAGAAGGAGGCCTGAGAGGTGAAGTGATAAACCCAAGGGTCACATGGCTAGTGAGGGATTGAGCTCTAAATCCAGGCCATCTGGCCCATTTTCTTAACCACAAGGTGATGATGTTTCTTCACCTGTAAGAAGAGTAATGCCCTAGACTAGGAGGCAGAGGTGGGTCTGCCAGGCTTCCAAGAGTTCCTGGTTTTTGAGAAGTGTGTGTGTCATGTTTATTGCCCTGTCAAAGCTCACTGGATGAGAGGTAACCATCTGACCAAAGTTGGGACAATCAGGCCCCTTGTTCTAGGATAGAGACAGCCAGTCAAGTCTTTGCCAGCTGCTGGGAACTAGACACATTATAAAGGAAGGAGCGATGGAATAGCCAAATGCCCGGAGAAACCCTGAGAAAGGAGCAAGGAGACAGGCGAGAAATGGAGACAGAAAATTTTCTGGACCCTGGGCTTACTGATCACGACTTCAGCAGACAATGCTTGTCCCATACTCTAGAAGGCTTCTCAGAAACTTTTTAGACTTTTCGAGACTTTCTGACACACATTTGCGTTATTTTCAACTAAAGGAACCTAAGTTAAGAATTTCCCACCTGGCCCTTACCAGTGTGGCTCAGATGGGTATTGATCTGTAAATTGAAAGGTCACTGGTTGATTCCCAATCAGGGCACATGGCTGGGTTGTGGGTTTAATTCCCACGTTGTGTTGCAGTTAATCAATATTTCTCTCCCTCTCCTTCTCCCTCCTTTCCCCCTCTCTAAAAATTAATAAATACAATTTAAAAAATAGCTTCCCACCTGGCTCTCTACGTGATCTTATTTTCTGCTCCTCTCATCTTCCTTTCCCTCACACCCCTTTAGCCACACTGGCCTCATTAGACTTCCTAAAACATTCCTGCAAACTCCTGCCTCAGGGCCTTTGCATTTGTGCTGGCTGGAATGTCCTTTCCCAAATGTTTCCATGCTGGCTGCTTATCTTTCAGGTCTTGACAAAAGTCACCTCTTTCCAGTTCTGCTCTGATCACCTCTGCTAAAATAGTAGCCTCTATCATTCTCTAGCCTCTCCTCTGATCTGTTTTCTTCATAGCACATCTCACTACTTAACGTTACATTATTAATCTATTTAGTGCCCACCTTCTCTCTAGAAAATCAGTTCCAAGAGAGGAAAACATGTTTATTCTGAGCCCTGCTGTAGCTTTAGTACTTGTGTGCCATGTTATAGGTGTTTGGGAAGAACCTGAGAGATACCTGCACATCTCCTGCAACCTTCATCCTTGCTCTTAGAAACCGAGAGAGACCAATGAGAAAGAAAGAAAGAATAACCAACATTTCAGTCATATGCTGCATAGTGAAGGGGATAAGTTCTGAGAAATGCATCATTAGGTGATTTTGTAGTTGTGTGGGCATCTGGGGACACCTATATGGCACAGCCTACTACACACCTAGGCTATATGGTACAGCCTATGGCTCCTAGGCTAGAAGCCTGCACAGCATGGTATTATATAACACATGAGTTTAAAACAAGTACAAGAGACACAGTAGCCCTGGCTGGTGTGGCTCAGTGGACTGTGTGCCAGCCCATGAACCAAAGAGTCACTGGTTTGATTCCCAGTCACAACACATGCCTGGATTCCAGGCCAGGTCCCCAGTTGGGGGTGGACAAGGAGCAACCACACATTGATGCTTCTCTCCCTTTCTCTTCCCTTTCCCTCTCTCTAAAAAATTTTTTTTTTTTAAAAAAGAGACATGGTAAACATGAGATATATGAGGTGGCTACTGGTATTAACATGGTACAGTTTTATAGCAAACTTTTTAAATATAAGTAGAAAGCATGCATTCTAAAATAACCATGAAAAGTGTAGTATTATAAATACATAAACCAATAACATGGTTGTTTATTATCAACAAGTATTACATACTGTCAGCACAGGTTTGTTTACACCAACATCACCACAAACTAGCGAGCAATGCATTTTGCTAAAAACCTTGACCTGGCTACAGTGCCACGAGGCAATAGGAATTTCCCAGCTCCATTATAATCTTACAGGACCACCGCTGTATAGGTCGTCCACTGTTAACTGTAACATTATTATGTGCCCAAGACTGTATTCGAGTGTTTACTATATGCCAACCTGTGTACTATGTGCCAACCACTATTCTAAGCACTTTACATGGAGCATTTAATCCTCACAAAAGCTTAGAATAATAGCTATTACTTCACTATACAGAAGATGAAGTTGATACACAGAGAGGCTACCCAGGCCAGGACAAGGCAAAGCTGGGATGTGAAGCCAGCAGTCTGCTGTCAGGCCTCGTGATACCCAGCTAGCGGGCAACCAGCTCCCCAGACCCAGCAGCTCTGGGCTGCCCCACTATGTTTGGGCTCACTCTGCAATAGCTCCTTGCTGAGCTCCCCACAACCTGTTGTTGGACTTTCTTTCTTTCTTTCTTTTTTTTTTTTTTTAACATTATCAAGGCCTCAGAATGTTGGCCACTGCTGCTTATACTCAAGTTGTTACTCTGTATACCAGCTTCTTTCCTGGTTTGGCCAGCCCTGGGGACAGCTGAGTCCTTCATGACACTATCAGAGAATGGCCACTGGACTTCTCAACAAGACTCAGAAAAATCCTGGTCCCTGCCTAACTAGGTCACCATCACGGGAGGCCCTGCAGGATAAAACTTCTGAGGCACCCATGCCTGTCTGTGACCTCCACTGGAATTTAACATGGTCAAAGAAGCCTTGCCATGAAAACAAGGGAAAACAAGGGAAACAAGGCAAGGAACAAGTCTAAAACATACAACTGTGGCACAGAAACGCTCAAAGTAACTATTACTAAACAAAATGCCCTAGGCCAGTGTGGCTCAGTTGGTTTGGCATCATCCCACAAACCAAAAGGTTGTGGATTTGATTTTTGATCAGGGCATGTGCCTCGGTTACAGGTTCGATCTCTGGTTGGGGTGTGTGCAGAGGCAACCAATTGATGTTTTTCTCTCTTACTGATGTTTCTCTCCCTCTTTTTCTTCCTCCCTTCCCCTTTTTCTGGAATCAATAAAAGGAAACAAAACAAAACAAAACAAAACACTAAACTAAAAAAACAACAACAAAGGAAGATTTGCCAAGAAAGATGGAAAGGCTGCTAAAAATATATTAGAAATAAGGAGGCTAGTTACTGAATAAATCTATAATATTTCAAGTCAGCCTTTGCCTCATCTAAGTTGTAAGACAGTGTACAAGCAAGGTCACCTCTTTGGATTTCAGTTTCTCATCATGAATGGGGATATTACGAACCTGCTTCACTGAGTTATGGTAGGGACCCAAAGTGTAAACATTGAAACACATACACTGAAGCCTGGTTCATATGAAGCTTTTCAAGTTAGTGAATGGATCAACGCTATGGTGACAACTGGTGAACTACTAGCAAGGGTGGGTTTAGGATCACCAGATGCCAAAAACTCCCGAATCTGGATATAAAAAATGATGCCATAAAATAACTTAGGAGGAAAATATAATATTTATCCCATCTTTAATTTAAAGCCCAAAGGATTAAAGTAAAACAAAAAAGCTTATGTATGATATTTAAAAACATTAACATAAGTACATAACACACAACGAAACTATTTGTAAATCTCCTATAAAACAATAAGAAATAAGATACACCCCCCTACCTCTGGCCAGTGTGGCTCAGTTGGTTGGAGTGTCATCCTGTAAACTGAAAGGTCATCGGTCCAATTCTTGGTTAGGGCACATACCCAGGTTGTGGGTCAGTCCCCAGCTGAGGCACATGCAACTGATGTTTCTCTCCCTCTTCTCCCTCCCTCCCTTCCCCTCTAAGATCAATAAGCATGTCCTCAGGTGAGGATTAAAAAAATAACCCCCTAGAAAAACTAAGGAAATACATATACTTAATAAACATATCCCAGAAGATAAGTCAGCAATAAATACCAAAAGCCACTTACAAAAATTTTTTAAAGCCCTGGCTTGTGGCAATAGATAAGGTGCCGGCATGCAAACCCAAAGGTCGCTGGTTCAATTCCTAGCCAGGGCACATAACCAGGTTGCAAGCCAGGTCTTCAGCCAGATCCGCAGCTGGAGGCAGATGAAAGGCAACCATACATTGGTGTCTCTCTCTCTCTCCCTCCCCCTCTCTCTACAAATAATAAACAAAATCTTAAAAAAAATTTAAGTCTCTCTTTATCTTTAAAAATTTTTTTTAAAGATTTTCTTTATTATTTGTAGAGAGAGGGGGAGGGAGAGAGGCAGAGAGGGAGAAAGACATCAATGTATGGTTGCCTTTCACCTGCCTCCGGCTACAGACCTGGCTGGAGACCTGGCTTGCAACCTGGTTATGTGCCCTGGTTGGGAATCGAACCAGCGACCTTTGGGTTTGCATGCTGGTGCCTTATTCACTGTGCCACCAGCCAGGGCTTAAAAAAAAAAAAAAATTAATTGACTTTTAGAGATAGGAAAGAGGGAGGAGAGAGCAAGAGCGAAAGAGAGGGAAGAAGGGAGAGAGGGAGAGAGAAACTGATTTGTTGTTCCACTTATTTATGCATTCATTGGTTGCTTCTTGTTTGTGCCCTGCCTGGGGATCAAAACTGTAACCTTGGTGTATCAGGGCAACACTCTAACCAACTGAGCTACCCAAGTAGGGCCTAAATATCACAAGTCTTTAAAAATATTTATACACTTTGTTTCAGTAACTGTACCTCTAGGCCTTTGTCCTAAAAAATTAATCTAAGAAGCAAACAAAGGTTTTTGTGTGTGAGATGTTTATACTTATAATAATGAAAGTTGTAAACGACTAGTATGTCTAACAACAGGCTTTGACAGGATGGAACACTGTAAAGCCATTAAAAAGAATGTCGCCAACCTTGACCCATGGCCACTGGAGGCTCTCCAAAATAGATACTAAAGGAAAGTACAATCTGCAGAACAGTAAATGTAGACTATGCCTATAAAACAAACAACCAATACATGTATACGTGAGTAATAAAAATGACTAACCTGTGAGTGCTTATCACATGCCAGGTGCCACCCTAACTTTTACATACATTAACACAACGAATCCTTGCAAGCTAAGAGCTTAGGGCCATCACCACCCTTTCACAGAAAGGGAAACTAAGGCACAGAGTGACCTTTTTTATAAAGTAAAGGTCTAAGTCAGTACATAGCAAAAGTGCTCCTGGGCCCAGGTTCTTAAAAAACACAGTCTACTCACACATAGTAAAGGAAGGCATACTTCACATCCCTCTGGTGTGTAGCCAGGTGCCAAGGTCATGATGGGAATGTAAAACTTACATGCTTTCTTTTACCTACATATCTGTTGTTTGAATTGTTTTATAACCACTGTGTCGCTTCTTTAAGTTCTGAATCAATGAAAATCTTTAAACAGAATTTTTTTTTTAAACAGAATTTTTTAAACAGAAATTTAAAAAGTTCATTAACAAAATTTTGTCATGTGTCTTAAACACAAATAGGAACTAGAGATGATCAACATCTGTCAGTGCCATAGAAGGGAGCTGAGGTAATACCAAACTTAACACCACCTTTCAGGCAAGCCACAAGTGGGGGTCACACCTCTCTCCCAGGGAACACCAAGTAAAGCCATGTGACTGGCTGAGGTATCATATAGGACACATGTCCCATGGGGAGTGAGTTCCCTTGACAGGTGGGGTGCTGGAAGAGGAGATAAGAAGCATTTGATGGCGAGAAGACTTTTGGCCCAATCAGTTAAGCAGGCTTAGGAGCTCAAAGTTCAGGGCCTATATACACCTTATCTGGTGCATGTGTCAAGTTACCTATGTGTCACCAGAAAGTCCCTGTTTTCTGACCTATAATACTGTAATAAAAGGCGAGGCAGAATCTAGGCTAGTGGGGATGGTTGAAGGGCCACTAAAAAGAACTTGATCCCCTCTTGATATAATAAATGCAGAACAATGATGTTTGGTTCCTGCTGGGCACAGGCTGTGTCAACATCACAAATTAACAGCTGTGTCTAGAGTAAGAGAAAAGGAGAACAGGTCAGAGTACGGGTTGGGCTCTCCAGGTTCCAACCCCAGTCCCAACCAGATGATCAAGGGCTTCACTTCTCTGGGTCTCCATTTCCTCCTCTGCAAAATGGGGAATAAGGGTTTACTGTAATGAGGATTAAATGAGATGTTCGTGAGCAGAGCCTTTAGCTCATGTTAAAGGAAGGCTGGGGCTGTTCTTGCTTCCCTCGAAACCTGCAAACCAAAGCTGGAGGGCCCTGTAAAACATTTCACCATCACAGCGCACTGTGACCAATCCCTTGGCAAATTGTTCCGCCACACACTTCTCTCCATCATGGCACCACAAGATGGAGAGAAGGCCCTATGGCCCACTCCAGTAGGGTCTGCATTCCTCATGGCCCCACTCCCACCTCTTCCACCTATGCTCCTCGTAGTAGCCAGAGGGAATGAAAGAGGCAGCGTTGAGAATAACCCAAACCCTTTACCAGGTTCTCAGCCCTGCCTACCCTCTAAACTCCTTCTATAATGCTCCGGCTACACTGAAAACTGCTAACCCTTGACACTGCAAACTCTTTCCTGCCTCAACACCTCTGCACTTTCTGTTTCTTCCACCAGGAAGGGTCTTCCTGTAGGTCCTTCATAGGACTGGCACACTTGTGCCATTCCGGGCTCAGCTGACATGTCTCTACACCAGTGGAGCTCTACCCCACACCCGTCCTCCAGCCTCCCACAGCCCCCTTCACCCTCCAGGTGTTCCTTTCTCACCATTCTGCTCTGATGACTCCACAGCACTATTCATTCTCATTGAACTGCATTATTAATCTGTTTATTACTTTATCACCCGTGTGTTTCAACCTGCACATAAACTTCAGAATGGGCCTTCTCAGGCTCTGACCCTAACAACTCTTGAAATACACATAATGCCCAATAAATATCTGCCGAACATACAAGTCAATGACTGACTTAATTAATGAATTCTACATCATCCCATATCAAATCCTCCCCTTTCCAAAGAGAGAATAAATGTGTCATCATCTCCAGAAGAAAAGAAGGCCCTTAGGGATTATACAACATAATGGGTAACTGATCCCAAAACATCTAAATGATGTCAAGCATGCTGGTGCTCCAAAGAATTTATGACCCGAACAACAGTGGCTAAGAGCAGAGCTCACCCCTGGCCAGGCTACTAAAAGAACTAGCCTCTCCAGTTAAGCAGAGCTCTTAATTTTCTTTTGTCTAGAAATGGAGTTTCAGGTCAGAAAAAATTCAAATGCTCAAAAACCTTTTGCTCCAAACACAAAGGTTTAACCCCCAGGCACCAAGCGAGAACCCTCCAGAGGCTATAGGTTTGAAAATACATGGTCAAAGAGAGAGAGAGAGAAAGGAAATGTCAACAGAGTCATCTCTCCCTGGTTACACTGACAAACAAAGGACTCCACCTAGTCAAAGGTAAGGCCTGACGCAGCTGCGCCCACACAATGAAACAAATGACTGCCACTGTTCACCTGTTTGTTCCAAGTCCAAGATAGGGTGTGGGAAGTAGCAGAGACCAGTAAGTATAGAAAGAATGAACATAAAAACAAAGACAGTAGAAAAATGAGCCAATTAGAAACCACCAGCTTAAGTGTTCAATACAAATTTGTAATGTAAACGAAAGTTCAAAAAAGCCAGTACTCCCTCAGGATAACTGAATAATAGATGAGAGAGGTTTCTCTATAGAACATTCCAGTTAATAAATGCAGAAGAGGAGAGATTACAATGTCACAATTTTTGCAAACACCAAAAGAGATCATGGTCTAAGCCAGAGATTTTCAACCTTTTTCATCTCATGGCATACATTTAAATTAATTACTAAAATTCTGCAACATACTGCCCTGGCTGGTGGCACAGTGGATAAGGCTCCTGCCTGTGAACCCAAAGGACACTGGTTCGATTCCCAGCCAGGACACACATAACCAGGTTGCAAGCCAGGTCTCCTGCCAGGTTTGTACTTGGAGGCAGTTGAAAGGCAACCATACATTGATGTCTCCCTCCCTCTCTACCTTCCTCTCTCTCTCTCAAAATAATAAATAAAACCTTTAAATATATATATATATATATATATATATATAAAATAAAGAAAATAAATAAAATTCTGCAACCTACCAAAAGATACACTTTCTGCTCATCTGACAAAAAATAGGTATAATTTTGATTTCTTCGCATCAGATATCTATGGTTGTGTTGGCTGCTGTTTCCTGTTTGTTTTGTGTGTGCGTGTGTATTTTTTAAAATTTTATTTTATTATTGTTGTATTACATCCATCCCCTTTTTGCTCCCCTGTCTCCCCCCCCATTCCCCCCAAAGTCAATCCCACCTGTTGTCCATGTCCATGGTGTGTGTGTTTTTAAATTTGACAATCTAAGGGAAAAAGAGGTCAATACTTCTGACTAAATCAGTGAAGTATTACATTCAAAAATTCTTGCAGCACGTTGGTTGAAAATTGCTAGGTGTAGGCAATAGTCATTTATGGTGTTAACACTACAGAACATCACAGAAAGAGACAATGGTCTTTACATACTTCCTAATAGATATACACACATAGGCAGCAATACCTAAGAGTGTCTCGTCCCTTCCCCACGCAGATAATGTGTGTGTGTGTGTGCATGCATACAATCTCAAACCTGAATCTGATCCTTCTCTAAATCCAACTACCCATTTATAGAAATCACAGGGATGGAAAAACAGCATTAAATACCACCATAGGAAGACAATCAGCCAGATACAGACTGTGGGCAATTTACAGGAAAAATGACATGGCTTATCTCAACATGTAAACTATTTTAAAAAAGAGGGAGAGGAAATCCATAGATTAAATGAGACTTAACAAGCATAAGAATCAAATCCAACAGTGGACCCTGTTGGGTCCTGATTGGAACCTATTAATTCTAAAAAGATATTTACAAGAAGATCTGAAATGTTAACACTAATTGGATACCAGATGATGTCAAGCAATTGCTGTTATTTTAATCATGACAATTTTATCATTATGTCCTTAAAGATCCTTATCTTGCACAGATAAATACTGAACTATTTAGTTTAAAAATAATCTAGTGAGAATGCACAGTGGTGACTATACATATAAAACAAGAGTAGGCCCTGGCTGGTGTGGCTCAGTGGATTGGCGCCAGCCTTTGAACCCAAAGGTTGCTGGTTTGATTCCCCAGCCAGGTCTCCAGCCAGGTCTGTAGCTGGAGGCAGGTGAAAGGCAACCATACATTGATGCTTCTCTCCCTTTCTTCCTCCCTCCCTGCCCTTCTCTCTGAAAATAATGAATAAAATCTTTTTAAACACAAACAAAACAAAACAAAAAACCAGAGTAGTCATGAGTTAGTAAGAGTTGAAGCTACTTATTTTTTCAAAAGGTATCTGGATGTGATTAAAGACACAGGGTAAATCTGAAAAGACAACACATGATTCCTTTCACTACCATGCACTAATGATCAGATCACATCTTTTTCCTGTGGTTCCTAAAGCCAAAAATTTTCACTGTGGCCCAGAAGCCCCCACACCATCTGCCCCTGTTGTCTTTCCACTCTGATTTCCCACCACTCCCTCCCTCGCTCACTCCTCCGGAGGCCTGCTGACCGTTCCCTCAAGCATACCAGGCACTGTCTCACCTCAGGGCCTTTCACTGGCCCTTCTGTTGCCCCAAATGCTCTTCCCCCAGATATCTCACTCTCCTCCCTCACTTCCGCACCAACATCGCCTCATAAAAAAGGCCTTCCCTGACCACTCTGTCTAAAATAGCACCACATGCTGTTAACTCTCACTCCATGCATCCTCCTTTATTTTTTTCACACCTACTATTATCTCTTTCTGACTCACTATAACATTCCTTCTTTACTATCTCTCTTCCTATTTACAATGTAAGCTCCATGAGGGTGGGGACTTCATTTGTTTTGTTCATTTCTGACTTTCCAGCTCCCAGAACAGTACCTGTACAAAACAGGTGCTCAATAAATATTTGTGTAATAAATCAAAAGACTCAAAATGAGCATCATCTAGAGGTACCATCCTGGTGTCTGGGAAGTTTTTTAAGAGTCATTTTTAGGGAAGATTTCAGAACTGGTAAAGCTGCTAGCTGCCTAATCCAACATTTAATCTTACCCTTTAACTTAGTAATAAAATGATTTAAAATATATATGATTTTTAGCTAAGAACAAGGCCATGTGAAACAAAGAATACATTTCCTATATTCCCTTACAACTATATACAGTACTATAACTAAGTTCTGGGCAAGAGTCTATAAGCAGAATTCTTACCTACAACTTCTATTAGGTCTTTTTAAAAAGATGGGGTACCCATGCCCATCCCCTCTTTCCTGCTTGCTGGGACATAATGACTGGAACTTGAGCAGCCATCCTGATTCATGAGGTGATAAGAGTAAGAATGGTGGAGCAAAAAGGTAGAAGGAACTTGGATCCTGGATAGGAGTGCAGCCCTGGCCTGCTTATCACCAGGTCCTTTATGTGAGAGAGAAATAAACTTCAGTCTTGCTTAGGCCACTGTCATTTTGTTTTATATACAATTTTCTATTACATGCAGAGGAACCTAATCCTAACTGAAATCAAAAGGCTATGGTAGAGTGGGTGGAATAAATAGTCACATATTTATACAAATGTATGAAAATGCTCATAAATTGAGAGCTATTCCAAAGAAGAATGAATCACATAAAGAGGTATCATGGAGTTGGGGGGAGGGTGGACAGGGGAGAGGAGACAACCAGTTGATAAATTAACGTATGCTGCCACAGTTTACCCACTTCTTTGATTGTCTGAACAAACTACTCCTAGATGTCTATTCAGCATGTCCCTTCTCCCCATTTCTTCCTTACTGACCCTTTATTTAGGATTATTTAAACCCAGATTTAAAAATGAGATTTCCAAGACTTCCTTGTGGCAGGAGGTGGTTATATCACAAAATTCTAGCAAGAGAGACAAAAGCAGAAGTCTGCTAAGAATTTCAGGGAAGGCTTTTGCTTCCTAATAGAGGTCCTGGCTCCTTTCCCTAGAATAGCAATTGCAAACGGTGTGCCACAAGAATTTTAAAAATATCCGATATCGGACTAATCAAACGCACTGACCTCTTATTCCTTGGATTGTCAAATAAACTAATAACAGTTGGCCCTGGCTGGTGGCTCAGTTGGTTGGAGCATTATCCTGTGCACCAAAAGGGTGCAGGCTTGATATCCAATCAGGACACATACCTAGGTGGTAGGCTTGATCCTTGGTAGGGGACGTACATGTAAGAGGCAACTTTGATGTTTCTCACATTGGTGTTTCTCTCTCCCCCAGCCCCTTAACCCCTCTCTTGTCCTCTCTAAAAATCAATGGATATATATCCTCAAGTGAGGATTTAAAAAGAGAGAGGAAAGAAAAAAAAAAAAGGACAATAGCCAACACAACAATAACTGTCTGGTGTGAATGAATCAAAAATTATACCTACCAACAATGCACAGTGCATGAGGGTTCCCTTTTCTCCACATCCTCACCAGCACTTGTTTGCTGATTTGTTAATGATGGCCATTCTGACTAGTGTGAGGCTGTAACTCACCGTGGTTTTAAATTTGCATCTCTCTGATCAAAACAGCAAAATAGAACCAGAGGCATGGAAGAAACAAAGAACAGGCTGACAGTGACCAGATCTGAGGGAGATAAGGGTGGAAAGAAGGGGAAGGCTCTAGTCAAGGAAAATGTATAAAAGATCCATGGACATGGACTACAGGGTGGGTACTGACTGTGAGAGTGGGGACGAGGGCAATACAGGGGAGAGCAACAGGAGAAAAACTGGGACAACTGTAAAAGAACAATTTTTATAAAGGCAAAAAATAATTATACCTAGTTCTTTTGGGTTCAGATGAGCAAAAAAGATATTTTTTTTTTTGGTGTGCTACAGAAGTTTAATAATTAGTTTATGTGGCCATGAGAGATGAAAAAAGTTGAAAATTGCTGCCTGAGGGCTTTACTTCTTTCTGCCTGAAACAAGAATGTGGGGAGGAAGTGAAGCAGCTGTCTTAGGACTGTAACTGTCTTAGGACTGTGACGCTAAAGGCCACAGGGCAGATAAAGAGCAGCCTGGGGCACAGGAGAGGTGGTAAGCTGCAACACCATCAACGCCTGCTGACCTCTGTACTTCTCCTTTTATGAGAAGATGACTGTTACAGTCCACACCTCCCAGAGTTTGTCCTTCATCCTCCCTCCCACACTTAACCTGGGCTGACCCCAAGACTAAAGCTGAAGTGATGCTGGGCCAGTTTTGGACTTATACCTTCAGAAGGGTTAGGAAGCCCTGGCCTGCCATGCTGAAAATCCAGCTACTGGCTGGTGAGTCAACATGGGAGAACGGAGAGAGAAGTGCCCAGCTACCTCCATGATGCCATGTGAACATTCCAGTCCCAGCTACCTTCTGACTATAACTACCCACAAAGCAACCTTCAGAAGATGAGCTTCAAATGACCAGAGATTAATGAACATAATAAAACACTGTTGTTTTATTTAAGGCCTTGAGTTTTTGGGCAGCTTGTTATGTGGTAACAGAGGACTGGAACAGACTGCTATCTGGGTATATCACTGTACAGTTTCATGATGCCAAATATACTCTTTAACTTAAGCACCACCTATAAAAGAAACATGTCAACTGATCACAAATCTCAAACAAAATCTCTTACATATTCTGACTTCCAAAGATTGTTAACATGAAAAAAAATAAAAAGGAAACTTCTCTATCATTCTTTTTTTTTTTTTTTTTTTAAGACTATTATTTTTAGAAAGGGGGGAAGGGAGAGAGGCAGAGAGGGAGAGAGGCACCAACGTACGGTTGCCTTTCACCTGCCTCCAGCTACAGACCTGGCTGGAGACCTGGCTTGCAATTGCTTATGTGCCCTGGCTGGGGAATCGAACCGGCGACCTTTGGGTTTGCATGCTGGCGCCTTATCCACTGAGCCACCAGCCAGGACTATCATTCTTATTTCATAAGTACCATAAGTAATATAACTAATTTACCTTAAGGATGATAAATCCATTAACCATTTTTGTAATTAAGAAGCATTTAAAGTAGATGGTTAAACATTGTGCTAGACCTAGCGAGTACCCCAAGAAAACATATCTCCTATATATGCAAGGGTCGTCATTATATTAGTGCTACTTTATATTCTTCTCAAAAGCTTGAAGCTTAAGTTAACAGGGTGGTAAAGCAGGTCGGGTGCTTGCAGTCTAATTAAAGAAGGCTATCAATAAAGATAGTAATTTGATGGGGGAGGACTAGGAACAATGGAAATGCACATCAAGGACAAAAAATTATAGTACACCCACATTGCTGTGTACTATGCAACCATTAAAGACAGCAAACTGTAGCACTACTTGAGACTTCAGAGGCATTTCCACATGGTATTGCTATGTAAGAAAAGCAAAATGCAGGAAAATGAGGGTAATATTATCCCTTATAGGATAATGTTTCCCCCTATAGGATTATATAACCATGGAGAAAAATGTAAAAAGGTACATTCAGTACTTGATTGTTACCATGGGTGAAGAATTGTGGGAGGATGGGGGTAGGGCAACAAGAAGTAGGAAGAGAGAAGCCCACATAAAAGGACAGACTGAAAAAATTAAAAGGGGGCTTGAAATAAATTCATAAAAATAAATATCATCCCCTTTTATTGAGCGCTTTCTGTACACTAGACACAATCCTAACTAGGTCATCTGACTTCATTTAAAAAAAATTTTTTTTAAAGATTTTATTTATTATTTTTAGAGAGGGGAAGGGAGAGAGGCAAAGAGGGAGAGAGACATCAAAGTATGGTTGCCCCCAGCCTGCCTCCAGCCACAGACCTGGCTGGAGACCTGGCTTGCAACCTGGTTATGTGCTCTGGCTGGGGAATCAAACCATCGACCTCTGGGTTTGCATGCCAGCACCTTATCCACTGTGCCACCAGCCAGAGCTAATCTCA
Organism: Noctilio leporinus; assembly: GCA_004026585.1. Lineage (NCBI taxonomy): Eukaryota > Metazoa > Chordata > Mammalia > Chiroptera > Noctilionidae > Noctilio > Noctilio leporinus. The sequence goes on along the minus strand of PVIW01006660.1, from coordinate 43,353 downwards.
TTTTAACTTCTCATTTAATGTAAGTACTATTAATTATTTTCACTTTCCAGATAAGGAAACTAAGTATTATGTCCAGAGTTTGAGCAGTGCTGGGACTTGAGCATTACGTGCAATGGCCTCCCAGGAGGGCCCCCAAACCCAAAACCATTGTACTTGGGGCTCAAAGGTACCTCTTTTAATTCTCTGCCTATTTTTCAAACAGCAGCAGGCCTCAGGTGTGAAGAGGTGTGATCCACACACCTCTGTCCCTCAGTGCCTGTTATTGGGAGAGATCCCAGAGGGCCGCGGACTTTGTACTATGAAGTGTGGGGAAGCCCTGCCCAGGATATTCTAACAGAATCAACTGCTAACAGTGGGAGCCAGAAAACTGCTGAGGAAGTGTCAGCTATTGCACAGCAAGACTCTTCAAGTTCACCACTTAATTAAAACCTGTTCAGTCCCAGAACAAGAATTATTGCCTGTGAAAGCTGGGAAGACCAATAAACTGTGCCTGACCAGTTAATTCTTATTTCCAGGGCATTCCTGACATCCCTATCAGGAAGAACAAGCAAGGCCTGGTGATAAAGTCAGCTTTCCATATACACAGGATGTGTGCGTATGTGTGTGAATGGTATCTCTGACAAAGCCTTCCCCGTCTAATTAACCTGCACACACCTTCTCCACTCACTAGCACCAAGGCTGTGTGTTCTATGACACATGTACCCTGGCTGTCCCAATGAGCCAATTCCAGGGCCTGGACTATGAAGACTGAAGGGGCTGGGGGACAGGAAGCCAGAAGACTGGATGCTTCAGGCAGGCTCAAGAACCTGCCGGCTGACCAATGGAAGGGTGTGTGCATGCCAACTCCGCAACAGCCGCACATTTCTGGACATTCTGACATCCTACTCAAACCCCAAATGGGTCTTCCATCCCTTCTTGGACAATTTTGCACCTGCACCTGATATCATAAATTCATTTATAGAATAACTTATCCCACACCTACCACATGCCAGAAGTGTTCTATAAGGACAGAGACAGAAGTCTCTGCGCTTTCATAGAGCCCGTAATTGGGGTGTGGGGAACAGGTAATAAACAGATATACAGGTATATCAAGTGGGAATAAATACTATAAAAAAAATGAAGCAGCGTAAAGAGCTAGAGAGTGATGGAGAAGGTGCTATTTAAAGTATTTAAAGACAAAGGGCTCACTGAGAAGGTAACATTTGAGCAGAGTACCTGGATAGGGAGGTTTGGGGATACTGGAGCAAATGTTCCAGGCTGAGGGAACAGCCAGGGCAAAAGCCCTGAAGGAGGAACAGCAGGAGGACTTTGCAGCTGGAGTACAGCCAGCAGCAGCTGCAAAGTCTGAGGTAAGGCAGACAAGGGGTTTGGGGGGCTGGGGTTTGGGGTAGGGGCACAGGGAGAGCTGACACTGGGCACCACTCCATGTCCAGGGTGTGAACACTTTACCTATACTGAAAAAGTGAATGGGTACTGTTGCAATTTCCCACCTCATCAGATGAGAAAAACAGGCCCAGAGAGGGAAAACAACTCACCTGAGACCTCACAGCTTGTCTGTACCAGGCTGGGATGTCCCACAACACATGGCACAGAAATCTGCATCCCACCAGATACTCACCCCTTCTCAGAGCCTCCATTTCCTTCTCACTCCCTAATACTCTGCCTACCCTTTCTTCATAGTTTGGAGTAGACAATAAATATTTCATGGTAGAGGAGGGAGAAAAAAAAGAAGACAAAAAAGCCAGTAATCTAATTCCTGAAAAGAACAAATAGTATTAACTTTCTCTACAGGACACTACCCAACTTAACAAACATCACTCACTCACTTAAAAGATGTTCCAAACACAGCCCTGATCACAAAGTAGGCAGGTGAGGGGAGTTCCAGGCACTCAGGTGTCCTGGTCAGGTTTTCTCCAGGCGAAGTAGACCTGCCTGAGATCTGCAGGCTGCCCTTGGCCTTGGTGGTGCCTCCCCCAGCCCGCTTGCGTGTCTGGAATGCGGAAATGGGAGCCTGCTGTGCCAACTACTAACAGCGACTTATTCAGCAGCCACAAGAACAAGCCAACCACTGGAGTTCCCCAAGAGATGGCTGGCTGGTCTTTGTGAACAGGCACGTTCCCAAAAAGGGTTGTTTTGCCAACAGTCTCTTTGGGGGAGGAAAATAAAAGGACTCCTTACTCAAAAGACACGTGATCCGAGGAGCCTGAATGGGCTTATGAGAAGGCTCAAAGGTAACAAAGAGGGCTCGCCTGTTACCTCTGATCCAGGAATGGGCCACCTGTTTGCTGCCAGAGCCAGGGCTGGCTCTGTGCCCACAGCACCCCCTGCCCTGGGCTTGTGCCTGCCTGCTTTGTTCACAAGCTCACAATCCAAAGATGGGCTCCTTTCCCTGCGCATGCAGGGAGCTAGCTCGAAGAGGCAACAACATGGCTTAATGATTAAGCACTGCCACTGGTCTCCTGGGCCGGCTCTAGAAGTACAACTGAATGGCTGACCCTAATAGCAACAACCAAAACCTGAGAGCTTTACCACACAAGACATTATTCTAAACACTTCATAGGAATTCTCTCTCCTAGTTTCCATAGCTACTCTCTAAGCAGGTACTATTATTACTCCAATTTTATAGATGAGAAAGTTCAGCAACAGGGAAGTCACAAGCCAGAAAGTCACACAGCAAGTAAGCGGTGAAATGGAGAGTTAACCCAAGCATAGCAACTCTTGGTTTCCAATTCTTAACCACTTCACTAGATCTCCTTTCAAGAGAGAGTGGTCTTCCCCACTAGGCCTCAGTTTTCTCATCTGTAAAATGGGGTGAGTGCGAGAAGTCAGTGAGCGCCTAGCCCCAACCCACAAGAATGCTCAGTAACTATCAGCTGTAATTATCATGCTGCCCTCACAATCAATTGGGTTCAGCTTATCCCTTCAAAATAGGAATAATTCATGGTCATGGAGTTTAAATTCTGGGCAGCTGAAGGGAAACAAGAAAACTACCATTCTTTTCATCCACAAAAAAGTATATACAACCTATCTATTCTGAGTCAGGCTCTAAGACATAGTAAACAGAAACCACACAGACCCTGCCTCAGAGACCTTACACCCAGTCCTCTGTGAGCAAACTGCCAGAAAACAATGAAAGGACAGCATCTGGCTAATGCGACCACTGTGAGCCAAGCACCACAGCATGTTAGGTGTTTGACAAGCTTTAATGCACTGAATTCTCCCAACAGCCTATGAGGGCAGTACCACTACCAGCTCCACCTTACAGATTTGGAAACCGAGACACTGCAAGGCTAAGGGACTTGCTCAAGGTCACACAGGGGGCCAAGATGGATCCAGGATTTGCATCCAGGTGGTCTGGCTCCAGAACCCATGTTCCATTCCTTAGTCTCTCTGCAGTCTTACAAGGCAACAACTTAACACTGTATCCACTGGCATCTACAGGCAATTTCAGTCTGCAACATGGATGGTCACTTTCACAGGTTGTTGGGAGGGGAGAGCAAGATTATAACATGATATTTACTTATTGAATTAATAAGTCATTTAATATGTTAATAAACTTGGTTGAACTCAGAGGAGGACTATCTGTAACTTAATATTTGAAGATAACACCATCCTATTGGCAGAAAGTAGCAATGGTCTGAAATGATGTCTAACAAAAGTGAAAGAAAGTATCAAAGCAGAACTTCAGTTGAACATCATCAAGAAGGCAAATATCATAAGCACAGAAGTACACAACTTTAACACAGGCAATGAAGACACTGAAATTGTTTAAAAATTTTGCTTACCTTGGCTCAGCCCTCCATCCATTCAAATGGAAACTGAAGCCAAGAAATCAAGAGAGGGCTGAAAACTGGAAAGGCAGCAATGGAAGAATTAGGAAAGATCACTGAGAGCAAAGATATGTCATGAAAAACCAAAGTTAAGATCACATACACCCTTGTATTCCCAATGACAAAATATGGATGTGAAAATTAGACAGTGAAAACAGCTGATAGGAAAAAAATGGATTCATTTGAAATAATGATTTGGGGGAGAGCTCTACAGCTACTCTGGGTCATCAGAAAGACAAACAAGTGGGTCTTAGAGCAAATTCAGCCTGAAATGTTGCTACACGAACAAAATGACGAAACTGAAGCTATCCTACCTTAGACACATCATGAGAAGGGCGGGGGTTTGGGGAAAGAATAAAACTGGGAAAACCACTCAAGCTGGATGACAAGGCAGCAGTGTGACAATGTGCACGTGTTTGGGAGCATTTACTCTGCTCAGAAACACCTGGATCTCACCCCTCTCTCTGCTCCTGACCAATTTCTGTGCAGGGTGCTCCTCCCAGGGTTCAGCTTCAAAGAGGATGACCAAGTATAGGGATGGATGGCCTCCATAAAATAAGCCATAGGCATGAGTCTACAGCAGGGCTGCTGAGGACAAGATGCTGTGAACATCCCTCACCTGTAGGGTCACCAGAAGTCAAAGCCCACTCAACAGCATGTAACACACACAATGCAGTTGACTTGTTTTTTAAATTAATTCATTTATTGATTTTAGAGAGAGAGGAAGGAAGGGGGAAGAGGAGATGGAACATCTATTTGTTGTTCCACTTGTTTATGGACTCATTGGTTGATTCTTACCCGTGCCCTGACTGGGGATTAAACTTGCAACCTTGGCGTTTCAGAACCGTGCTCTAACCAACTGAGCTGCCCAGTCAGGACAACACAACTGCTGAACAACATGGATCTGAACTGTGAGGTAAGAATACAGTATATAATACATTACTGCATACAAAATACGTGTTAATCGACTGTTTACATTGTCAGTAAGGTCAACAACAGGATGTTACTTAAGTTCTCGGGAGTCAAAGTTATATGTAGATTTTCAACTGTGGGGTGGTAGTGGTGGGGGACAGTACCCCTAGGCCCTGAGTTGTTCAAGGGTCAACTGTATGTTAATAGCAGAGGCCACATTCTTGACCAATTCCCATGTGCCACCTAAGGGAGGTAAGCATTTAATCGTCATCCATTCCCTTCATGTACACGACCATCCTATGAGGCAGTCCTCAGGGGAGGAAGCTGAACCCCTGAGAGGCTCACCTGAGGCTGCCCTGAGAGGAGCACCCGGCACAAGAATTGGTCAGGAGCAGAGAAGGGTGAGATTCAGGTGTTTCTGAGCAGAGTAAATACTCTCAAACATCATGTGCACTGTCCCTCACACTGCTGCCTTGTCACCCAGCTTGAGTTAACCTGAATTTTCAGACAAAAAGTGGACATGATTGGAGAACAAAAAAAGCCATGTGTTGGGGCAAAGGGAACCTTCGTGCACTGTTGGTGGGAATGCAGGCTGGTGCAACCACTGTGGAAAGCAGTATGAAGTTTCCTCAAAAAACTAACAATGGAACTGCCTTCTGATCCAGCAATTCCACTACTGGGACTATACCCAAAGAATCCTGAAACACCAATTCATAAGAACCTATGTACACCTATGTTCATAGCAGCACTATTTACAATAGCCAAGTGCTGGAAACAGCCTAGGTGCCCATCAGTGGATGATTGGATCAAAAAACTTTGTTACATTTACATAATGGAATACTACACAGCAGAAAGAAAGAAGGAACTCCTAACCTTTGCAATAACATGAATGGAACTAGAAAGTATTATGCTTAGTGAATTAAGCCAGTCAGTGAAGGACAAATACCATATGATCTCACCCATTACAGGACAATAATGAACAAAACTAACAACAAGCAAAACAGAACCAGATACATGAATACAGTGAATAGGCCTTCAGTGGGGAGGGGGAAGAGAGTTGGGGGGGGGGGAGGGAGGAAGAGGCAAGAAAGGGGATTAGTTTAGACAAGAACCTAGTATAAAGGAACCATGGGCATGGACGACAGGTGGGATTGACTTTGGGGAGGAATGGGTGGGTGGGGAGGGGGACAGAAGGGAGCAAAAAGGGGATGGATGTAATACAACAACAATAAAATTAAATTAAAAAAAAAAGCCACGTCCTGATTCAGGTGATTATAAAACAGTCAGTAAGTATAGTGACACAAAAGTGGATGGGTATTATGCTTCCACTTTGTTTTACTAACTTCAGCAGCAGATCAATTGTCTGCCTACCCAATATCCACCCCTTAATTCTAATTTCAGGCAAATTTCAGCTGGGTTTCCTATTAAGAGTAAATAGATCAGTGGTTTTCTCAAAATGTGCTTCCTGGCCTAGGAGTACAGTATTACCTGGGCACTTGTTAGAAATGCAAATTCTTAAGCCAGATCTACTGAATCATAAACTCTGGGTGGGGCATGACATTCTGTGTTTTAACAAGTCCTCCTGGGGATTCCCACGTGGGCTTGGAATAAGAACCACTGCAGAAGTGCACAGTGAGAGGAGTTTGGGGTGAGCCCTCTAGAGTCAGGCCCCTTGCACCCAGATCACTTCACCACCATTTTCTAGCTGTGTGACCTTGGGCAACTGATTTAAATTTCATTGTCTCATCTGCAAAAGGGAAACAATAAGAATACTTATTTTACAGGGTTGTGAGGAGGCTTAACTGAGTCACTTCATGGGAAGCCCTCGCACAGTGCCAGCATAGAGTAAATGTTACATAAATCACCTGTTGATATTCCTATTGTTTGCACACAAAGGTATACCAACTGATGCAACCTCCTGACTGAGTTCCCTGAAAACTGCATCCATAACTCCTTGATGTTTATTTTGCCCCCTGATGGACCCAGCCCAGTGCCCTGGCATTTCAGACACATGTAACTCTGGTTAGCATAGGGGGTGTTACAAGTAGGAGGTGCTGAAGATCTTTCTCCCACGTCCAGAACATCACCCCTCACACCTCCAGCCTCTGTGGTCCTAGCAGACAATCCCATGGACACTCCAAGCTGGGCACTCTTCTGGCTACTATGCCCAGTCATTGATCCAGAATGCTTACAATTTCTGCCTGACCCTAGAGAGCACCTCCTTCACATGAAGTCATGCTGAACAATGGCAAGAGTCCAGGGGTGCCCTTCCCTCTGGGAGCTATCTGAGATTTCAGAACTGGCAGCACCAACATGCCGAAAGCCAAAGAATGACTAATGCCACCCTACGTAAGGTCCCAAAAGCAAGAAACAGCCTCCTGTCAGGCTTAACAGCAACACTGCATATGGGGTTTTGCACTCACTGATATCACTGAAATTGTTGGGCCGGTCACCAGAAGAGACGTGTGGGATGCAGGAAGGCAGAGGAGAGCCCCACCTCTGACCTGGGGCAAGAAAGGACTGGTGAGATTCTTTGGACTCCCAAAAGGGAGCTTTTAGGCTGAATCTCATAAAATTGACAATATTCAACTATTCTTGACCCACAAAAACCAATTTCACATGCTTTAACTTAACATAATCCTAGAAACTCACTCAAACTGTGCAATGTCATGGAACTGGTCACCAGCAAGAAACTGGGATAGTGTTGGTCTTTGGGAAAGGGAACTGGGTTGCCTTATTTTTGTTCCTTTGGCTCCATGCATATATGATCACTACTCAAATTTAATGAAATGTAGTAATTCAATCAACCCTACAATATCTTCCTATCTCAGAAAAGAAAAACAAACCTGTATCAGATCCTAGGTGCTCTGTAAATCCATCACCTCTCTGTCCTCATCCCTACCTACTCTCACCTCCTTCACTCTATTCCAATTACATGGGCCTCTTGTGAGCTCCTACTTTTTACCAGGCCCATGGTCTCAGGGCCTGGTAAAAAGTAGAAGCTTTTTTTTTTTTTTGTCATATTGACTGATCCCTCTGCCCAGACATCCCTGCTGCTTATACACAAAGTCTCACCTCCTTTAGGTCTATACTAATATCAACTTCCCAGGGAAGCCATCCCTGGCCGCCCAGTCTAAAATTTTAAAACCCTCTACCTCAATACCTCACATGCCCTTTCCTTGCTTAATTTCTTCCACTTGGCACTTACAATCACCCAACACAGTATACATTTTACTTATCTTGTTTACTGTCTGAATCCTCCACTTAAATGACAACCTCATTCAAACAGCATTGTCTACTTTGCTCAGTGCTATATCCCCTACTAGTTGGAAGAGTGATCAGCTCAGTGGATACCTGTTAAGTTTAAAAATCAGATGCATAACACAGTGGATAAGGTGCCAGCCTGTGAACCCAAAGGTCGCAGGTTCGATTCCCAGCAAGGGCAACATAACTAGGTTGCAAGCCAGGTCTCCAGTCAGGTTTGTGGCTAGAGGCAGGTGATGCCCCTCTCCCTCTCTGCCTCTCTCTCTTCCCCTCTTTCTAAAAATAATAAAATAAAATCTTTAAAAAAAAAAACAGATGCAGTGTGAATATTTGGAGTTTGTTGCCCTCAGATTGAACATGTGCAGCTCCACACTGGAAACACTGAAAAAAATCAAGCTGCTGAAACTGGTAACAAAACTCCTAACATTCTCTCCACCCTGAACTCACCTCAGAGCCTTTGAAAGGAAACTAAAGAACAAAACTAAAGAGGGTGTTGGGGCAAAAGTTCGTGGAAGCCAAAGGGGCTGCAGGACTTCCCCTGACTTCCTCCCTGTACACCAAAAATGTGATGTACAAAAACAGGGTCAGAGCTCTTGTTCCCATCAATTATCTCTTCCTACTTGGCAAGCAAATAAGCAGAAACTCCAAATGAAGGTGTACTCTTTTCCTGCTCCTTCCACGCAAGGATTTCTGCCACACATTGGTTCCCTGTTAACTTTCAGACCCCAAAAGAACAAATGCAATAGGAGCCTCTACTTGATGTGAAGGGGCGGAGGTGAGGGGGGAGATGTGCATTTGCAGTAAAGGAGTTTTAATTACTGGCTTGATGTGAAATATCATCAGGTTCAAGGCACTGCCACAAGCCACATCTTGCCCCTGTCCTTCTGCTGTCGTGTCAGATGGAAAAAGGGACACTAACCCTGCCTCCCACTGCAGTGCTGGAGGCAAATCAAAAGCTGGATTCTGGTTCTGTGTGGGGCCTTAACAAAGCCCCATCAGTGGGAGGATCTGTGCACATCTGTCGTGAGGGGAGGCTGGGAGAGGATCTGAGGATCCTGTTGGAACTTGTCCTTGGAAAATATGTAGGAGGGGCCCCATGGTCAGGTGTTAGAGGGAAACAAATCTTAGGAAAGAGAGATTCGGCAAACTGACTCAGAGGGCCAATGACACTGTGGCCAGTACCCAGAGTAGCTGGGGAAGCGTGTGGCCACTGGAGCTTCGCAGATGTCCTCAATGCTACCAGATGCTACTTTACCAAAGCACTTCTGAAACCATGGGTCAAGTATTGACTTCTTTCATGAAGGAAAAACAAAACACACAAAAAAACAAAAACAACTGGGTTTATTGTACAAGATAATTGAGCAGAGGCAGGGAATTCCCCCGCACATACACTTGGGCTCAAAACACAGAAATGCTAAGTGTATTTTGTTGTGCTGAATACTTGTTCCTAACTTTTCATAATGAGCCATTTTAAACACATGAAGGTGAAAAGCAGAGTACAATAAACCCTTATTGGCCAGCTTCAACAGTTACTGAGTTATGGCTTACTTTATCTCCTTATTTACCTATATACACTTGTCCCCTCCACTCCCTGACTATTCAAATTATTTTGAAGCAAATCCCAGACATCTTAACAGTTCATAGGTATTTCAGAACATATATCTTAAAAAATAAGGATGTTTTTCTTAAGGGCCACATTATCATGATCACATCAAAAAATTAACAAGAAGTACTTCATAATATCAAACATCCAGTTCATTTTTGTTATTTTAAAGAAAGGGAGCAGCATAGGCAGGCATGGTTCACCTTTTTGTACAACTAAAATATAGAACAACCACTGCTGAGTATCATCAGAAATTGTGTTGAATGGAAGTCTGACAACTACGGAAGTAAAGAAACCACATCTATCCAAATTGGTAGGAGGGGCTCAGGCACACAATGAGCTGGTCCCTCATCCATGTGTGGTGAATCAAAATTCAGGAGGGATATCTCAGGAGCAAAAGTCCCAGACCCAACATCAGGCCATCCAGCCCATGGTTCCAGTGCCAGGAAGGTAACCCCACATAACTTCTAGTTGCAAAAACCAGGAGGGATTGAGTTAGTGGAAGAAATTTCTGGAGTCCCAAGCAGTTTATCTTAAGATCCTATACATGGATTCACCTATTTAGACTCACTCACTCTGAGCTCCAGCACCACAGTGGCAGCCTGAAAGACACCAGTGGTATACAGGGAGAAAATGAAGTGCCTTGAATCAAGGTGAGCAGAGGCTATTGTCCCTTTTCCAAACCCACCCCCCAAAGACCTGGCAGGCTGGTGCCATATCTAAAACTTAGTCAATCTGGCTAACACTATTTAACCTACCTTGGAGACAGATCCCTAGAGACTCTGCCCCACCCAAGCTGCATTTCCATATGAATGGCTGGTCTTGGTTTATGCAGCACAACTTCCTAAATCCTCTCATACAAGCAACAGCTGCCTCAGTGAGCCCCAGGCCCAGGCTGGATCTAGCCAGCCTAGATTCAGAGCTTGGCTTCACCAGGAAGTCTCCAAGCCCAGTTCAAGAAGCGGCCATCTTAGACTGCTTTATAGCTCAAGAAGGGTGGCCGGGGCAAAACACACATGGGGGCTGACCTTGGCCTGCACCACCTGAGAAACCCCAGAGCCAGTGCGCCCAGTGGACAGCTACAGACCACATCAGAGCACCACCATCCTGCTCCTGCATAGCTGATCCTCCAAAGAAGGCAGAGGTTGACTGGCCTGGGTAAATCCTTCCCATTGACCTGCCAACAGCAACCAAGGCTCAACTATAAGAGGAGGGTGTACTCAGCCCACACAAAGGGTGCACCTCAAGTACCCAGCTAGGGTGGTAGGGGAGGCTTGTCACTGGATCCTACAGGGCACCTACCAAGACACAGAGTCAAAGCAAACACAGGGAGGTTGCCAAAACAAGGAGAAAAAAAAAAACATGGCCAAAATGAAAAAATAGATCAAAACTCCAGAAAAAGAACTAAACAAAACAAAGATAGCCAATCTATCAGTTGCAAAATTCAAAACACTTGTTCTAAGGATGCTCAAGGAACTTAGTGAGGACAGCAGCAGCATAAAAAGCACTTAGTCAGAAATGAAGGATACACTAATTAAAATAAAGAACAACTTACAAGGAAACAATAGAGCGGATGAAGCTGAGAATCAAATCAATGATTTGGAACACAAAGAAGCAAAACAACTAATCAGAACAAGAAGGAAAAAGAATACAAAAAAATAAGGATAGTGTAAGCAACCTCTGGGCCAACTTCAAGAGGTCCAACGTTGATATTATAGGGGTGCCAGGAGAAGAGAAAGGAGCAAGAAATTGGAAATCAGAAAAAATCATGAAAGAAAACTTCCCTAATTTGGTGAAGGAAATAGACAAGCAAGTCCAGGAAGGGTAGAGAGCCCCAAACAAGATGGATGCAAAAAGGCCCACTCCAAGACACACCATACTTAAAACGCCAAAGGTTAAAGAGAAAATGTTAAAAGCAGCAAAAGAAAAGAAGTTAGTTAGCCTATAGGGGAGTTCCCATAAGACTGTCAGCTGATTTCTTCACAGGCTAGAAGGGGTTGGCAAGAAATATTCAAAGTCATGAAAAGCAGGGACCTACATCCAAGATTGCTCTACTCAGCAAATCTATCACAGAATCGAAGGCAGATAAATAACTTCAAATAAAAGAAAAAACTAAAGGAGCTCATCATAACCAAACCATTACATGAAATGTTAAAGGGACTAATTAAGAAAAAGGTCAGCCCTGGCTAGTGGCACAGTGGATAAGGCACCAGCCTGCGAACCCAAAGGTCGCTGGTTTGATTCCCAGCCAGGGCAACATAAATAGGTTGCAAGCCAGGTCTCCAGCCAGGTCCATAGCTGGAGGCAGCTGAAAGGCAACCATACATTGATATTTTTCTCCCTCTCTTCCTCTCTCTCTGAAAAATAATAAATAAAGTCTTAAAAAAAAAAAGAAAAAGGTCAAAACTATGAACAATAAAATGGCAATAAATGCATATCTATCAACAATTCAATCTCCAAAACAAACTAAGTGAACAAAAAGAACAGAGACAGAATCCTGGATACGGGGAGCATTTTGATGGTTGCTAGATGAGAAGAGGGTATCGGGGAATGGATGAGCGAAGAGGTGATGGGATTAAGAGGCACAAATAGGTAGTAATAGTGAAGCCATGGGGATGTAAAGTGCAGTATGGGAAATGGAGTAGCCAAAGAACATACATGCATGACCCATGAACATGAACAATGATGGGGGGACTGCCTGAGGGAGTAGGGTTGCTGGGTGAAGGGGCAACAAAGGGGGAAAATTGGGACAACTATAACAGCATAATAAAATCTAATTTAAAATAAATAAAATTGCCTAAAGTTCAAGAAAAAAAAGAATGGGGAAGTGCAGGTTCCCAAATTATAAAGTAAAAACAGCCCAAGCCCAGAGTAGTGTTCATTCCCAGAGGCTAGAACTAGTCAGTATGGTCCTGCTTGTCCATCCCACTTGTCCACATGTCCATCCATCAAGAAACCACAGACTAAGTGTTTAAGAGCCTGAACTCTTGAGCCAGTGGTTTGGGTTTGAATCCTGGCTTTGGCACTCACCAGCTTTGTGACATGCACTTCTCAGGACTTTTATATCCTTATATGGGAAATGGGAATAATAACAGTACCTACCCCATGGAGTAGTTATGAGGATTAATTGATATATAATTCCTAAAAATCAGGCACAGTAGCGCCTTATACATAAGAGCTCAGTGACTGCTGGTGAATATCATTAATGTGGCCAATAGGCACTTACTGAGTATGTTTTTCATGCCAGGCATTGTCCAGCAGTAGGAGACAGAGTGGTGAGGTTAAAACTCTTGTGAATCACCACCTGGAGATAGGGACTGACAGTAGGTCACCACTTGGGGACATAAACAGACTCAGAATCTCCGGCACCTGCCTTGTTTGGGTAAGAGGGCCCACATTCATCCTGCTCTTAACATGGGGAACCCTGAACCAAGAGAGCAATTAAAAGTTTAGAACAAAAGGTGCCAGCCTGCGAACCCATAGGCCGCTGGTTTGATTCCCAGCCAGGGCAACATAACCAGGTTGCAAGCCAGGTCTCCAGCCAGATCCGTAGCTGGAGGCAGGTGAAAGGCAACTGTACATTGATGTTTCTCTGCCTCTCTTCCTCCCTCCCTTCCCTTCTCTCTGAAAAATAATAAATAAAATTAAAAAATAAAATAAAATAAAAGTCTAGCCCTGGCTGGTGGCACAGTGGATAAGGTGCCAGCCTGCAAACCCAAAGGTCGCTGGTTTGATTCCCAGCCAGGGCACATAACCAGGTTGCAAGCCAGGTCTCCAGACAGATCTATGGCTGGAGGCAGGTGAAAGGCAACCATACATTGATGTTTCTCTGTTTCTCTCCCTCTCTGCCTCTCTCCCTTCCTCTCTTTCTGGAAATAATAAGTAAAGTCTTTTTAAAAATAAATAAATAAATAAAATCAAGTCTAGAACAATGACTCCCATGGCCTTGACAGAGTAAAACTGTGACATCCCTCTCCCCATTTCCCCATCTAGCAATGTCTTTTTGGACCAGAGCAAGGGCAAGATTCCTAAGCAGAGTAAGTCTTGTTGCAAAGCTTACAGGAAGACACCACATGGTTTCCCCACAGGAGGCTACAGCTGTGAGGGGTTAAGTCAGCAGACAAAAAAAAAGGAGAGGCTTCATGCCCAAAGAAGCCATTTAGAAATGAAATTCCTACAGGCTGGATCCTTTTCTTGCTTTCCTCATTCTTGCTGCCCAACCTCCTCCCTAACCCCTCCTCTCCCTGCAAACTATACTCTGTCTTGGGAGGTAAGACCTAGAGCTCAAATTAGAGGGTGGACCTGTCAGTCTAAACCAGCACCCCACCATCAACATAAACTCAAGGACTGATGCTGACAAACTCTGGGAATCCATTTTGTGCAGTGAGTCCTTTCTATGATTTTCATTGCTCAAAACTAAAATTTCACCCCCTCAAACACCATCTAATGCAGCACATACAACAACAGTATGGTTTCTGGACCTCATCAGCATATACCTATACAATGAGAATAATCAATGTTCCCGCCACCTCAGAGCACAGGGCACACACCCTAAGCACTAAGAACAATGCCAGGCCCGTAAGGTGTCTCTAATGGACAGCAGCTGTGAGGTTAGCTATACCAGCCGATGGTAAATATGCCTTTCAGTACTCTTCTGCCCTTGTTCACCAAGATAAAACAGATGCCACCTTGATTTATGTGTGAGTTTCATACCCTAGGTTCACACTGTCCAATACATGTGGCTATCGAGCAAATGAAATGTGGCCAGTGCAAATGGAAATGTGCTGAAGTGTAAAATGCACCCTTGCTGGTGTAACTCGGTTGATTAGAGCATCATTCCTTAAATCAAATGGTGGTGAGTTTGATTCCCAGTCAGGGAACATACTCGGGTTGCAGGTTCAATCCCCAGTTGGGGCACATGTAAGAACACCACCAATCAACATTTTTCTCTCCCGTCAATGCTTTTCTCTTTCTCTCCCTTCCTCTTTCTCTAAAGACAGTTTGTAAAAATGTCCTTGGGTGAGGATTAAAAATAATTAAATAAAATATAAGTGTAAAATGCACTGTATTTCAAAGACTTCATGTGGAAAAAAAAAAGAATGTAAAATATCTCAATAATCTTCATATTGATTACATGTTGAAATGATAATTTTTTGGACTAAATAAAATATATTATTAAAATGAATTTCCTGTTTCTTTAACGTGGCCGCTATAAAATTTTACATTACAAATGTGGTCTGCATCAGTGGCTAGCACTGTATTTCTAACGGACAGCACTCCTGCAGACCCTTGAGAAACAGTGTCTGCTTATTCACCTTCATACTGTCAGTGTCTAACATGGTGTAACGCTCACAGGCGAGGTAGAATAAATGTTTCATATAGATGGCTGGATGAAAGATGATCTCCACACTCTCTTGGTCTTAAAAGCACCCACTACTGTCCTCACACCTAACCAGGCTTGCTCTATTCAAAATACTGAATAACCCGTAAGGCTCAAGATGTATCAAAAGGGACATAGTTGTATTGGCTGAAGAAAAGTCCTGGCCCACACAACCACTTGAGATGCTGGACTGTATCTGTCTAGTCTAACAATCCATAATGCTGGCTTGATACTTGGAAATACTCTTTCCCCTGACAGCCCAAGTCACCTTGCAAAGCTCACCCAAATGGGACATATCCTTTGACACCTGGCCTGTTTCCTGTTAACCTGTGTCTGGTGTGGAAGCCAAGCAGCGGACCTTGTTTTGAGGATAGGCTCTGCTGCAGGGCCTTCTGTTTTGAAACAACCATGCCAACAGAAACTGACCCCATTGTGTCTTACTATCAGTGGAAACAATGCCAATATGGTGATATCCCCAGACCAGTACTGCTGCCACATGAATTAGGCACTAGACATAGTCTGTAGAGCTTTATGTGCCAAACAACGTAGAAAGGAAATGCTACCTCGACTTTCTAAACTTTCCTCAGCCTGGTGAAGAGGGCCTGAGAAGAGAAGGGAACTAGGTAATGTGGGTGAGGGAGCAGAAGTCAGTTTCCTCGCTTATAAAGCCTGATTTGTAAACTTACCTACATCTTTGGACTCATGAGGATTAACTGAGGAAAAGTGTGAAATGCTCAGAAAAACAACTACTACATAGTTAAACATTATTTGTTTTTATCATTATTATTTTACAAAATTCAAGTAGCATGAACGTGAAAAATGGGAATTTTCCCTTCTCCAGCCATAGTGATACTGCTTTGTAGCAAACTCATTCCAACCTCTGGGCCTTTGCATTTGCTGTTCCCTTGGTATGGAATGTTCTGCTCCCAGCTCCTAGCATAGCTGATATCCCCTGTTCATTCAGGGCTCTCAACTCATGTGCCCTTCTTGACCATCCAAGCTAAAGTAAACACCCTTTTCCTACTACCAGCCTGCCCTATCATCCATGCTATAGCCGATCCCCTTGACATTTCACCCACTATAATGAAAACCACAAGAGATCACCTAGTTTATTTTGTCTCCCCAGATAGAATGTAAACCCTAGGAGAGCAAGGATCTTATCTGTCTTGTTACCTGTCTAGGGTTTGTGCTTTGAGCCACTGTTCCACTGCCTACGTACCAAAATGCTTACTGGGTGTGTTTATGAATATAAAATCCCAGAAACAACTTAAAAATCCAGCAACTGGGGAATAAAGCAAGGTCTCTCCATATTTAGAAGAATGTGACTCTAGCTATTAAAAAGAATGAGTTGGATCTGTATAAAATGACTTGAAGGGAGATGCCCTCTTAGTAACTGAAGGACTCAAGTTACAAATATGTGTGGCTTGATTCCTACCAATCTTTTTTGGGAGTGATGAGGAAGAAGGAACAAAACAATCGATATACACATATATACATCCATTTAAACAAAGTGAGTGACAGCATCCACCGGAATCCCCAAGGGAAGAGAGCATATACATTTATTTTGTTCACTACTAAATCTCCAAACCTTAATAGTAGTTACTTGGTAAATACTTGCTGTTTCAATGAATGGCTATCTCTAAAGGAGGGGTTTTAGAATGGAGGGTGGCACCCATTATGTTCCTTATTCATCTCTGTATTGTTTGACACATTACAATGAACATGTATTTTTTGCGTAACTTTTTAAAATGCAAGTTCAACCCCTTCTCACACACACATATTAAGGCCATAACTAGAGCAGTCCTAAAAAACAGGAATACCAGACTTATGGAAAGCACCATAGCCTTTCATTCTACCAACTAAAAACAACCACTTTACGTTAAAGAAAATGACTATTTCATTAAAACATGAATACATTTAATTTTGATTTTGCCAGTTAAACACATAACAAGGTTAAGCTGTCACCAAAACCTGTGTCATTTTTTAAACCTAAGTTTGAACTATGTTAGCAAAATCTGTTTTATAGGGGAAAAAAAGGCACCAATCAACACTGCACATTCTAAATTCCACTTTTGATTTACCACCTAACACCTGCAATGTCTGAAAAACAGGTTCACATTTAAATCTTAGACCATTTCACACAGACTTCTAAAACAACAACAACAAAATGTGCTGCTGTCACTAACAATTAGGACTAAAAAATTTTTAAATGTCTCTGTTTTATTTCATCAGATTAAAAAACCACTGAGGTAAATTTGGTGGCCATCACAAATTTAATTGAAACCACGGGTTCCCATCATCAAATGAAACCACAATGACAGGTTCCTGACAACAGACTCAACCAAATGGGCATCTCATAAATTCCCTTCCCAGCCTCTTTCCGGGTGTGTGCTGCCTCCCAAAATGCCAAGGAGGACCTTTCGATATAGAATATTTAACCTGCTGACAGTAACTTTTTAGAACGCAATGAACAACTCAGCCAAGCTTTGCCAGGCTGAAACTTTAGAAATGGGTCCCCTGGAAGTAAGGCCTTGCTTGATGCTACACCTGTGGGCATTGCAGTCTGGCCAAATCTGTATTATCTTCTCTGTTCCTCGCTAATACAATGTTTTACATACATTAATCCTTGGTGATGTGAAACAAAAACAAAAAAAAAACCCTCAACCTAGTAGGAAAAGACAATCTCCAGTGGCCCAAGGGGACTTTCAGTACCCACAAGATGGGGGATCAAAGTGGGCCAAAGAAACGGTGTTTCCAGAAAATGGTGCCATTCTTCTTCCCAATCAACTGGACTTTGGAAAGCTGGGTGAGAAAAGCAACTCCCAAATTTCTGGGTTGGGCAGTTGGGTCAATGTTGGCCCATTTGCCAAGATGGTGACTACTGGTTCTGGGAAAAGGAGTTTAGATTGAACATGTTGTGTTAATAGTGCCTAAGGGACAGTCATCAGGTGACATCAAAGAAGCATAGGCATCAAGAAGCTCAGGGGGCTAATAAGGTGTTGGGCCAGAGTCAAGTGCTGACATACTTGTAAAGCGCTGGAGTCAATGTGCTGGCTTGGGCGAAAGAGTAAGTGACTGAGCAGGAGGCTGCTGATAGCAGGTCAGCACCACTTCTTTTCAGGCCCTTATACTGCAGTACATTCCACAATTTAACCTTTAGTGAAAAAAATGGGGAAGGGTGGGAAGGCAATAACATTGTCCCTGCTCTGCCCTATAAAGAAGCAGCAAAGGCCTATCAAGAAAAACAAGATACATTTATAAAGTGCTTATTATGCACCTGGCTCTGTGCTAAACACTAAACATAAATTAGCTCCTGGGATCATCAAAACAACCCTTGCACAAAACTCCTATGACTGCCACTTCACAGATGGGATACTGAGGCTAGGAGTGAACTGTGGGGGAGCCCAGGGCTGTCAAGTCACAGACAGCCCACAGTCAAGGCAGTTTCTGGGCCAGATGGAGAACATTGGGAAAAAAATTATTTTATAGAAGAGCTGTTTCTTAGTGAGAGAATACAATCTCAGCAAATCTGTACAGCCTTCTGAGGCTGATAGTTTTCCCATTTTACAAAAGAGGTACCTGAGGCTGCAGGAGAGGCAGTTAACTAGACCAGTTTTGGATCTGGCTCACTGGGGAGACTAAGACTAGCCAGAGCCTCACCGGAAAAGGGTCTCTGGGACACTAGAAAAAACGATGAATAAATGGGGCCATTTATTGAACGCTCAGAGCCAGATGCTATTCTACGCACTTTACACACGGTATTCGCATTGCATCCTCAAAACAACTCTATAAGGTGACTACAATAATCCCCATTTTATAGATGAGAAAACCAAGGCACAGATAAGCGAAGTCATTTCACAAGGTCACACAGCTGGTAAATGGCAGAGGCTAAATGTGAACTAGGGTCTCATTGCTTCCCAGACCAAAGCTCTTAATAAAATTATTTCAGCTAACAACAGTCACTCTGTACTGACTGATAACTACGGACTCCGCTTTTTAAATGCACAGCCTCAACTAACCCTACACGGTTGCTAATACCTTCACCGTAGTTATCGGGAGCTAACAATAGCGCAAACACGTAATGTAAGTGCCTTCTGTGTGCCAAATGCCTTATTTGACAGATTTTAACATCTCAATAGACTCCCCAGCAAAGGACAGATACTCTTTCTTCACCCGTTTTACCGAAAAGGGAAACTGAGGGTTGGCACGGTTTCCACAGATCTCAGCTCCAGAGTGGCACAGCCAGGACTCGAACCCACTGCACCTCGACTCCCACTCATGCTCTTTCACACAGCGCCGGATGGCAGATCTGGGAAGTTGAGCCTGGTGAGGCCGATGCCGTCCGGGTTGGGAGGGCGCGAGTGCCGGCGTCGCCGCCGCCGCCGCCACCACAGCCCGTGCTCACACCCGGCTGTCCCCCGAGTAGTCCGCTCGCGCTGACCCTAGGGAACCGAGTAGACACCGATTCCCCGCCACCCTTGAACGAGGCCGCCCCTGCACCTGGAGCCACGTACCTAGGCTTCTCGGCAGCCTGCCCTGAAGGACCCACAACCCCGACGTCCGGCCCCCCACCGTTTGTTAGAGACACCGCCAGCTCCTTTGGCCCGAGTGACTTCCAGGCTGCCCACTTCCAAGCCGCTTCGCGCGGGGCCTCCCGGGAACTGTAGTTTTGCCCTAAGGGGCAGCAAACTAAAAAAATCCTGGCGCGCAGGTGCTGCCGGGAGCAGTAGGCGCAGCACCGCGCCGCCTTCTGGGAATGGTAGTTCACCTGTCACCTCCGTAGAGCTCCAGTCCCCAGAGAACTTCCGCAGCCTGGAGGGGAGTAAGGAATGGAGGCGTGTCTTCCGCAGACTCCAACCCTGTTGCCACGCTCCTCACTCTGCAAGGGTGGCTATTTCCTTTCTTCCACCCCATCCGCCTCCTTCTTCTTTTAAGCGGATCCTTTCCCTCCCTCTCCGCTAGGCGCGAGGCACTTACCCAGAGGGAGCGAGCCTGGGTAGTAGCGGAGACAGCGCAGCAGTGCGTTAGACCCCCAATGGAGCTGAGCGGCGGCGGAGGGCGTCTGTGCGCGCTCGCGCAGGCGCGCTCGCTAGCCAGCTCGGGTCTAAATTGCCGCGGGTCCAGTGGAGAGGACTTCTTTTCCTTTGGATCGAGCGCGCGCGCGCGCGCGAGATCGTGCGCTGGATTTTTTACTGCCGGCCGCGCGCCAGTGCGCACGCGTGTTCACTCCCCTCGTTTGGGTCGGTCCGCCCCGCTCCCAGTTAGGGGTCTAACCACTGTTTCGGAGGAGTCCTTGCACAGTATTCCCGAACGTTGATGCCGAGGCGCACCTTCTAAGTCTGGTTGGTCACGTAGGAGCTCTTGCGTGTGCCGCCACACGCGGCGTGGCCATCTCTAGTTGAGAGTCCTGTCTTCGCAGGTAATAGGCGTGGCCGGGATTTGAACAGGCCCAGACGGCCTCCTCCAGCCCACGCGGAGGGCCCGAGCTGACGAATGGGTTTGGGCTCAAGTGTGGTCGCCCTTTGCCGGCTTAGACGGCTCCAGAGCTTTGCTTTCGAGGGGAGCCTTAGGACCGCCACCCAGAGGGCTGCCCAGAAGGCCGTTACCTGCTGTCCATTCGTTGATCACACATTCTGAGGGAGACTAGTGTTTATTGAGTACCTAAGGCCTGGGAGATTTCGCCCGAATTCAGTCCTCTTCCTCACACAATCAATCTCTGACCCTCACCCCCCGCCTTTTTTTTTTTTAAAGTGGATGTGGCTGCTCCTACTACGTAGGGGTTTGCTGGGGGAAGGCTGCAGTTGCAAAGACCTCAGTCCCCTTCCCACGTCAGATGTCCTTCCAAGATGATCAGTAAGACTTGAAGCTGAGAAGTGTATGTTTCTTGGAAGAGGGTAGGTAGGGGTCGTTCATCTGCTCATTCGTTAAACAGTAATTAATTAAGCAGGAAAAATTAAGACCGACTGGGTTCCTGCCCTCCAGGGGCTAAATCCAGGAGTGTGGATATCAGACCACCACCAGACAGAGACCATCTAAATCAATACTATCTAATAGTACTATCACATATGCAATTTTAAATTTTACATCATGACTAAAAAGAAACAGCCCTGGCGGGTGTGGCTCAGTAGGATGGAGTGTTGTCTCAGATCCATCCCCTGGTCAGAGCACATAGAAGAGACTGACCTGTCTATGTTTCTCCCTCACCTTAATGTTTCTCTCTCTCTCTTTCCCTCCCTCCCTCCCTCCCCCCTTCTCTAGAACCAATGAATATGTCCTCGGTGTGGATAAAAAAAATTAAACAGGGGAAATTAAATGTGTCTAACCCAATATATCCAAAATAAATTATATTTAATGAAAAATGGTTTATATTGTTTCAATTTTGAAATTTTAGTTAAAATTAAAACAAACATTGACAAAGATGTTCATTTGTGGCATGGTGTCCTAACAAAAGGTTCCGATCTTCCCAATGTCCATTAATAGAAATTTGGATAATAAATAAGTGATAGTTTGGCCACACAGTGAAAACCATGCAACTGTGGAAAATGAGACAGAGCTATGTCTGTTAATATGAATTTATCTTTAGGATATATTGAGAAAAATGTGCAGAACAGTGTATAAAGCATACCACCATTTGTATAATAAAAAGTATTTTTTACAGATATGCTTGTGTATGTGCAGAAGATTGTATAAAGATATAATTACAGTACCTTTGTGAAAGGGGAACAGGACTTATGATCAGGTATGAAAAGGTGACTTTCTTTTCATTATATAATCTTTAATATGTTTTGAATATTTTTACCATGTCCATTTAAAAAAGTTGTTTAAATGGAGGATGATAGCTCAGTTGTAGGATCATTGTAAGAATTAAATCAAACAACATATAAAATCCCTGCCTACCACTTTACAATCTCATCAATTCTGGATGCTATCATTACTCAGTGGTAAGTCTTCCACTCAATAGAAACTTGTCTACCCAGATAAGGTATTTTGTTAACCTGGATATTGTTTCTTTCTATAAAGATGGATAAGTTTATTCCACCTGTGAAGTCACCTGTAAGGCCAGAGTGGCATTCGCAGGTCCTGGGGACTGACTTGGACTCCTTATCAGTAATATTCAAAAAAGTGTAATTAACCCAAGATTGGCCCCTGGCTTTATAGACCCTCTGACATTTTAACCAACTTATTAGGCCTTTCCTTCCTTCCTTCCTTTCTTTCTTTCAGATTTTATTTTTTAGAGAAAAGGAGAGAGAGAGAAATATCAATGTGTGAGAGATACATTGATTGGTTGCCTCTCACACACCCCCATCTGGGGACCTGGCATGCAACCCAGGCATGAATCCTGACAGGGAATGGAACAGGAAACCTTTGGTTCGAAGGCTAGTGCCCAATCCACTGAGCCACACCAGATAGGCCTCATTAGGCCTTTTTAAAGCCAGTTAGGCTTTCTGCACCATGTCCCCAATCGTGAGAGCCACCCTGCGAAGCTATAGGATCCATGCAGGGCCCTACCTCAAAGAATGGTGTACATATCACCCTTCTTGTTATATGTACTCATTGCACTTTGTTCTTTTCCTTTTTAAAAAAATACTTATTTTTTAAAGATTTCATTATTTTTAGAAAGAAGGGCAGGGAGGGAGGAAGAAAGGGAGAGAAAAATCAATGTATCATTGCCTTTCACCTGCCTCCAGCTGGGGACCTGGCTAGAGACATGGCTTGCACCCTGGGTATGTGCCCTGACTGGGAATCAAGCCAGCAACATGTGGGTTCGCAGGCCAGTGCTCAATCCTGAGCCACACCAGCCAGGGCCATTCTTCTTCTTAAAACTGAATCACTAGTATCTTTCAACATTTTAAGATTGAGAAAAGTTGCAGAAAGTTTCAAAAATAATTAAACCAGAATTTGCATTGTAATTAATTTTATGACTATTCTTTGCTGTATTCTCTCCCTGCTGAATTGTAAACTCATTGGGGCAAGAACTGTATACCCTCACATATAGAGTCAATGAATGACTCAGAAGGAGCCCAGGTCACCAATAGAGTTGTGGACTGCAACGTCCCCTAGAGCTAATTCTCTATTACAAAGGCAGGGCACATGGGATGCTGGCCTTCCAACCTGTCAACCACTGGCAGTGTGTTGGAGTGGACCGCAGCTAAGAAAAAGGATGTAGTGCCAGTGTTAGTGCCCAGTCACAAACCTGGTTTGTCTCCACAGTCAGCAGGACTTAACATGTCTCAGTCCCAAAGACTCAGTCCCCTGCCCCCAGGTTGGCTGGAAGGCTTGAATTCTCCCATTAGATAATTTCTGGGTTATCAAGGTATTAAAAAGTCAAGACCATTGAGATTAAGACACCTAGAGTTCATTCCGGACTTGCTTTTAAGGGCAGGTAATGGGATTAGGGATTCAAATAGGGATTTTAGGACACAAATTTCCTCTGAGGGTAACCTGAGGGAGCTGGTATATGGGGGAAGAGAGTGGCAAAAAATAAACAGAGGGTTGGGGTTTGAAGGTCATTTTCATTAACCACTAAGGAATGTGCTCCCAAAGGGCCCCAACCACTTGCTTTTTGTAGGCTGGTCAAGAGAAGCTGGACCCAGAGGAGATATTAGTAGCAATGGAAATTGATGGCAGTGATTGCAAATTTGTGGCTAATGACAACTCTTTCATCAACTCTGGGGTCTCAAGGAGCCAGTGGGGTAAATTTGAGCTGTGGGGCCAGGCCTACAGGCCATCTACTAATGTACAGGATATGAAGCAGATCCCACTGGCTCCTGAAAGGTAGGTAGTGCAAAGCAGCAGCAAGTATAGGGTTTTAGAAGAACAGAATGTAAAAAGATATGGCAGGAGGGTAGGATTCAGTTTGGGGGAGAATGGAGGGAGACAGAGAGGATACTGATGTCTGATAGCCAGCCCCCAGTTCCCATTAGTAGGTTTGTGGGGTCAGAGAGCTTCATTAGCATCAACTAGCAGAGCCTCTTACTGACTCTGTCTGATGTGGAGAAGAATCCTGACATATGGATTGGATATTAGTCTTGAATCTGTGTAGCCTTGAATTCATGTTCCTTGTGTTTATAATGGAGATGATGATATCTGCCTTTCAGAATTCTTTCAAGAACTAAAATGAGGCAATTGATGTGAAACCTTGTGATGATGGTACTTTTGCCAGCTGCTTCCCCCAAAATCCAGCCATGAAGTCTCTGGCAACACAGGGCCTAGACCTACAGGGTGGATTCTACTGACCTTGCCTCAGGAGGCCCACCCAGAGAGACTGATCTGCAACTCTAATAGCTCTCCAAACAAGTGGTTCTTGAAATTTATTGTGCAGTGAGATCATCTAGAAAGCTTGTCAAGACTCAGATTTTTGGGCCTTGTCCTATGAGTTTCCAATTCATTGGGTCTGGGGTGGGGTCCAATAATTTGTATTCCTAACAAGTTCCCAGGCAATGCTGATGCTGCTGGCCTGGGGATCACACTTTGGAGAGTCACTTCTTGAAACTACCAGTTCTCTAGTTTCCTTCATCTGGCAGGCCCAAGGATGGCCTCACCTCCACTGCCCTCTGCTGGCCAGACCTTAATTCATGTTTCCAGAGCAATGGGAAAGTATAAGGTATGGGTTGTAAGGAAATAAATACTTGTCTGAGAATGAAACCAGCCTAAAACCAACAATCATAATAACTGTTTTTTGCTTCAGAGCATACTTTAAAAAGTATTAACATAATTATTTGATCTCTACAACTATCCTACAAAAGTAGGCAACACTGGCATTTTCATTTTACAAATGAGAAAAACAAGCCCATTCTTAGGCCGGAAAAAGAGAGACTGACTCCCTGGCAGATGGGGTTTGTTAAAAGTAGGATTTGCCCTGGCCAGGTGGCTCAATTAATTGGAGTGTCGCCCTATACACCAAAAGGTTGCAGGTTCAATTGCTGGTTGGGGCACATACCTGGGCTACAAGTTTGATCCCCAGTTGGGGGACATGTGGGAGGCAACAGACTGATGTTTCTTGCACATCAATGTTTCTCTCTGTCTCTTTCTCTCTTTCTGAAGCCAGTGAACATATCCTTGGGTAAAGATTTAAAAAGTAGGATTTATTCAACATCCAACTGAGAAAAGTAAAGGTTTGTTATCATGAATATCATAAAGGTCAAAGACAAAGAAGTGGAGAAGAGGATGAATGATTCCCCTGTAAGACAGCTGCTTGATTCCACCATCCTGGGAAAACTTGCAACATCAAATGGCTGAATCCTTGCACCAGTTGTGCTATTTGGGCTGACCCTTCATCTTGGGGACCCAGCATCTCAGTTTCCTATTTCAGTAGTCAGATTTGAGTGTTCATAGAATGAATCACCTAGGGAACTTGTTACAAGAGAAGGTTCCTGAGTTCCACCTCCAAGGTTCTGCTTCAGTAGGTCTAGGGCAGGACCTAGGGAATCTACATTTTAAGACACATGCTCACCCCTGGGAACTTTGAGATCTCCTAGTCCTTGCAGAATGCTCTTTTAACTGGCCATCATCAGCAAAGAACTATTTGCCTGCTCTGCTTCCCTTATCCACAGTACCCCACTGGGTTATGATAAATAAGATTCAGTCCCTAACTTCTCTATGTACCCTCTCCTAGCCTCAGTTTTCTCATCAATAAAATGAAGTAATATCTACCTTACTGGGCTGGAGTAAGGATTAAATGAAAAGGTACATATAGTTCCTGATTTTCAAAAGGTGTGCAATAAACATGAGTTCGTGGATCTAGACTTCTGATTCCTAGCTCCTCAAAAAGTAGTAGTGGTTAAGTTGGCTTTTTTATTTTTTTTTAATTTCCACAGGTTTTAAAGTAATGGTACTGAGCAGAACAAGGGGATAATAAAGGTGATGTCTTCCCCTAGACTCATTCCTCTCTGGAAGGATTTTAAATACCTCATAAGTGACATATATAAAAGCAAGGTAATGTATATGTAGGACATAAACATGTTATTGGTTTCTGTCTATCTTAATATAGTTATAAGCACTTATGAGGAGCATAGATTTCCATGTAAGCAGGGAACAGGCAGGGGAGACCATAAAAGACAATTGCCACCTTAGTAAGTGGGCCATCAATTTCCAAATGAGTCCAGGGACCTCTTGCAAGGACATTTTGATAGTGGAAAGTGAACACTTTGAAGCATTGTCTGAGAAACCAACCCTCTCAGAAGAGAAGGGAGAAGGCACTAGAGAGAACATTTGCCAACCTCAGTTTTGCTTTGGTTGGCGAGGCTCATGCTGCATAGTGCATGCTCTGTCATCCTGGGATAATATATTTTGTATGTTTATCATTTTCCTCTGTCAAATTTAAAGGCCAGGTAGGGTATCCTAGAAGTCTTACTTAGTGAAGCTTTAAACTTTAATGTAAAGATGCACTGACTTGGGACACCCTGTTACATTGCATGTGGGTATATGGCAGTGCATTTGCCTCATCAATCTGTTAAATGTGTCTTTTATGGTATATGTACCTTTTAGACATCAGGGAGAAAGAGGACAAGTATAGGCAACTTCATGTTGAGAAAAACATTAGTTTCCCCTATGCTCATAATATAAAATTTGCCTATGGAGATTTGGTTCTTTCATACTGGGGTTTTTGTTATGTGCTTGTGAAGAGTAGGTATCCTACAGATGATAAGTTGTGCATGTGTGGGTGTAACAGGTGTGGTCCTTGGGATTGTAGCATGACTTTGGGAACTGCTTCAACCATGGTTTGAGTGAGAATATATTTAGTGCATGTGTGTTCTGGTCTATTAGTTTATGCTACGTCTCTCCCCAGCAAACTTCAGGTGAACCAAAGAGTGACGTAGTTGTGCTGAGCGACCGACCCCAGATACTGTTCAAAGAGTCTCGCCATCCTCAAAACATGCCACTTATATGTTACTATTTCAGTGATGCCAACTTCTTTGCCTCCCTCTCGTGGATGACAAGCACAAAAGAAATACAGGTAAAACTCCCTGATCTTTCTTCTTCTTTGCCCATTCTATGGGGGCCATGCCCATGTAAGCTCCTCACCCTAGACTGGCAAAGGAAGATGTACACCTTGAATAAAAGTGGCCTGGGGAACATTTGAGATCTTGCTCCCAGATAGATGTTCTCATTTTGGTTTAAATAAACTTATAAAAAGAAAAGAAAAAAAAAAAAAGGGAAAAGAGAAAAGAAAGAAAGAAAGAAATAAAAGAAAAAAAAAAGTGATCTGGATCCAGGATTCCCCCCTCATTCTTTCTTCAATTCTAGTCTCCATGTTGAACAGATTTTACGGTTCCCCTAAAGTAGGCCAAAGTTAGGGAAAGAGTCCAAGTCTTCCTGCTTCTACAGTATTTCTAGCCATTATAACCACAGGGTAAACTTGCTCCAGAATCCTCCAGTTCCTCCTTAGCACAAGAACAGGGGAAAACAGCAGAACATGCCGCCCTTTCCTTTTCTACCATCTTTTACTAGGCATTTCCCAAATTCTTCTCTTCTAGGCTGTAGTATGGATGAAAAGCAAAACTGAGGACATGGTTGAGAAGAGAACATTTTCCATGACTGAACGATTGCCACCCATCCAGTGTATGGTACACACAGGTTCCTTTCATATCCTCGTGGCCTACTGTGGTGACCTGTTTCTGCGCCTCTTTGGGGATCACTTTCGGTCATTCAAACCCCTGGGTATAGTGCCCTGCCGCTTCAACATCAACTGCCTCTGCTATGACCCAGAAATGAAGATGCTTCTGTCAGGCATCCGGGGGGCAGTGATTGTCTGGACCATTGAGCAGAGTGGCAAGGGCCTCCAAATCTCCCACATGGTTTCCATGCCCGGTGAAGAGCTTGTGCAGGACATCATGTTGAATGGTCCCGGTGGCTCCCTCTTAGCCCTGTGTGAAACTGTGGTGAGGGTCCTTGAGCATCAGGGCCAGAGCCAGCTGGGAGAGGTGAAGAGATTCATTTCTACCACTAGTGGCTCCTCTATCACCTGCTGCTTCACCTGTTTCCATCAGGGCTCCCTCTATGCTGGAAATAGGACTGGGGACATCCAAGTATGGAACCTCAGTCAGAGCTTCTCTCTCCACAGTTTTAAGGCCCATTCCTTGTCTGTGGTATGTATCCGCAGCCGGCCAGAAGCTCACACTCTGCTAACAGCTGGCCAGGAGGGTTTCATCAAGGAGTGGAGCCTTACTTCTGGGAACCTACTGCGGCAACTAGAACTTGGCGAGGAATTGTATCGACTCCAGTTTATTGACAACACTACTTTCTTCTGCCAAACTACCCATACTTTCTCCTTGCGCCGGCTGCCCTGCTTCTATAGCCTCTTCAATATCTGTGGCTCTGCTCCAGAACAGGTGCGTCGGGTCCGCTGTGGTAATAACTGGTTCCGGATTCTATGCACTACTGAGGATGGCTTGTTGAGCTTTGTGTCCCCACTAACAGGGGATCTTCTGGTTCTCACCTGGCCCTTCTCAATCTTGGACCAGGCTGTGGATTGGGCCTACAACCCAGATAAAGAGGAGCTCTTTGTAGCCACAGGGGGCTCAGAGGTGCTGGTCTTTGACACAACCCGCTGCCCTTGCCCAGCCAAGTATCTTTTGTGCACCTCACCAAATACTCAGGACTCAGTACAATGCCTGGCTTATGGGCATTTCCACCTGGGTCAGGGTCTAGAAGGACTAATGTTCTCTGGACATCAGAGTGGTATGATAAGAGTGCTTTCCCAGCACAGCTGTGCCAGAATACAGAAATTCATGCACTTTGGGGCTATATTGGCATTCTCTATGCTGTCTGGAGGGCTTTTAGGTGGCCGAGAAAACTCTTTGCTCTGTTCCTATGGAATGGATGACTACATACGCCTATCAGAAGCTGTGCTTGATAGGAGCAAAGTACACCTGCAGCCTCTAGCCAGCATTCTTAGCAGCTGTCACCTAAAACACCTGATACTCTTGCCAAACTCTGTGGGTGCCATCACAGAGACTAACTGCCTGCGTCTCTGGAAATTCCATGAGTTTCTGTCCTCTGAGACACAGGAAGGCTCCAAGTTTATAGAGACCTTGCCTCTGCACCAGTGTGCAATTGTATCCTTTGATGTATGCCTGCCCTTGAGTCTTTTTGTTACAGGTGGTATTGATGGCTCTGTCCGGATCTGGAACTTTCATGGTAGACTTGTAGCCATGCTGGACTCATCACTACATTTTGGCCCACTCTGCTTTGCAAATGACCGGGGTGACCTCCTTGTGACTTTCAACCACAGTCTTTACCTGGTATCCTGTTTAAAACTGCTTCCCCCAACCCTGCTGGTTCGCCTTTCCTTTATGAGCATGACAGATGAAGTGCTAGAAATCCCTAAGCCTTTCATACCAAGCTTCTTCTTCTCCTTTGAGACCATATTTGTGCCCAAGTATAACTACCTTGGACACAGGCAACAAGAGTTAGTGGGTCTGGAGAAACTTGCCAATAAGCGGGCCATTGCCTTTGACCATGCCGTGCCACATGTCATAGAAGATGATGAGCAAGGGAGCCCCGTATTACTGTCTACTCCAAGATGTGGGCCCTTGAATAAGCAGAAAACTGATAGGAGGTTGAGCAAACCTTATTCCTGTTATGTGATTCCTCCCCAACTACAGTTGACTACCTGGGATGGACTCAACCCTTATCAGATACTGCAATGCTACTTTGGTTATGGACGGAAATGGCTCTTTGCTCCTGATTGCTATATCCCTAACTCAGTGATTCGTGCCCGTCTTTGGCCAGAGGGCAGGCCAATATACCTGCAGTGCAGCCTGCATTCACCCATACGGAAGTTGGAATGGGACAAGCCTCAAGAGTTCTTCTGGCACAGTAGGGTAAAACCTGTACATGATGTAAAAGAACATCCAGAGAAAAAGGAAGATGAAGACTTCATAAAAATGAGAATGACCAAGGATATAACTTACAGTGTCCTTACAGACCCAACAAACCGCAGTTGGCTGGGAAGAAAGATGAGTGAAATAGCTATTAATAGCTTGATTGAGACAATCCTCAGTGTTATGACCTTTGCTCCTCCTCCATTGAAGTACCAATGTTGTGTTGGTGCACTAGGGCAAATCTTTGCTTCTTATCAGGTGTCTCCAGCCCTGCGCTCAGAAACAGCCCATCGTCTTCTGGATGATACAACCAATTCTAATCCACTGATCCGAGAGCTAGCCTGGGAAGGGCTGAAGCGTTTAGGAATGATCACTCATCTCTTTGCTATGCCCCTGGCCCAAGGGCTAATGGACAAGGACCAAAGAGTGAGAAGTAAGGCACTGAGCCTCATGGCTGATACTGGAATTCACTGTAAGACCTCACTCTTAAACTTGATCCAGAACCGAGAGACTTTCCAGGAGATGCAGTGAGTTTTTTGTGCTTTTCTCAGTTCTTTACTACCTCCTGATTTTCTTCTCCCCTTCCCCATATTCCCCTTCCATTCTTTCACTATCTCTTCATCCCTTTTCTTTGGCTTGTCCTGTCTTTTTTCCTATTCATAGTCTTTTGCCATCCCTAGACTATCTTGACAACCCCCTGACTACTCAATCCTTTCTCCATTTCTTTTTCTATTTCTATCTGTCCTATACCTCTTCAGGTTTCTCCTTTCATCCTCCTACCCTTGCAGCCTCCATACAGATCACTCCATTTATTGCCATCTTCTCTTCCTAGACACTCCTTTTCTTTTTGGCCATCCTCTACCTTCACATACACAGTCTCTGTTTGTCACTTTGCCAACAGAGCCTCCTCCCTATTCCACACCAGTTATTTCCTTCTCATTCCCTCTTTCCTCCAATTTAGTATGATCCTTTTCTCCTTTGACTTTCATAGGCAGGAAATGATTGGGCAGGAAACCCTGGACAGTCTGCTGGGGATGCGTTCCACAGATCTCCAAATCCTTCATACTCAAGTGGAGCAGCGATTGAATGAAAACCTGACTTTGTCAGGTGGATATGAAAAGCCTGCTTTTTCTTTAGATGTCTCAAAGGTTTCTGAAATGATGTCCATTTCCAAGCAATCTGATATAATTCCTGAAGAATCTGCAGTTGCCATCAAGTCCAGCAAAGGCGAAAGATGGGGTCGAACTAGGGGAAGAAAACATGGTATGTATGAGGTGATTCAGTTCATATCTCATGATTTCAAAGAGGCAGGGTAGTTAGTGCTAAAGTGGGTCAAGAGATATCAGATAGAAGTAGAGAAGCGGAAAGATCTTTTCACAAATCAAGGAAGAATTCACCCAAATTCAGGAATACTTCAAGGCCTCACTCTTTATGATTTTGGGTGGGGACACTGGAAATAAAGCAAAGGGTAATATCTTTTTTTTCTGTTTTGTTTTGTTTTACTGCTTCTGCCCCCTCTGTTGTTATTCCTTTATGGCAGTCCTGTTAGCTCATACCAGATATTGGGAAGGGTTTCATTTAAGCCTCCTATACTGTCCTTATCTACATCTCTTGATTTTTTTTTCTGCAGCCCGAAAAGTTTTGCGCATCCTTAAGATGAAAGAGACTGGTAGAGAGCCAAGTCCCTTAGAGGGTGAAAGTGATCAGAGTAAAGTTGCATCAGGTGAGGTGGAGGATACAGCCATTTCTGCTGGGTCTTCAATCTGCAGTGTACTACAGAGTTCAGAAGATGCTGAACAACCTCCAGAGAAAGACATCTCAAAGGATGTTTCATTGACCCTGAAGATGCTAAAGAAAATACATTACAAACAAGGCAAGAAAATAGTCCAGAAACCCATAAAAAAGCACAAAAAGAAGACAAAAGATGCTGAAGTTATAATTGAGGAACCTCTGTATAAAATAAAGGAAGAACCAGTTGTGAAGAAGGTGAAAGCCACAGGGCGGGGTGCATATGGAACTCCTGGCCATAGGGCTATCCCTGGAGATGGCTCATCATGGCGGGACGATCTATGTCGTCTTATGACCCTGAGAATATCTGGTTCCCAAACAAAAATGTCAGAATCTCTAAACACTGAGTTAGTAACCATGGCTCAGGAGGTGCTGGCAGATAAGCACCCCAGCTGGGAGCTCTTTGAGAAGATCTGCCCCCTGCTAAAGAAAGAAAGTAAGGTTCTGCTTGAGGACTTTGACTGGGATGTAGCCTGGCCAGAGGAGAAACCGACTTTTATTCATGAAGGAGCAATTAGAGAGGACATGATGATCAGAGACATTGAAGAGATACCAGAGGAGCAAGGACAAGTACAAAAGGAAGCAGGGGATGTACAGGACTTACAGGAATCTCAGGTGATTCCCCAAAAGGGCAAGAAAAAGAAAATAATTTTTTTAGAACCAAGTGGACTAACCAAAGGGAAACAAATATTACAGAAAGAGGAGAAAGAATCCTCTAAGAAGCCCTCTAAGCAAAAGAGGAAAGCAGTTCTGAAGGAAAGAAAAGTGGAAGAAAAAGAGAAGAAAATGACTAAAAGAAAGAAGGATATGGGTCAGGACATGGAGGAAATAGGCAAATTAGAGGGGAAAGTGGTTAAAGAAGAAAGAAGATCAATTACGGATGAGAGGAAGCCATCTCTACAGGATTGGAAGAAGTCCCCAGATCAGTGGAAACAGGTCCATGGTGAGAAAAAGATATCCTGGAGTGAATGGAAGAAAGCCTGGGACAAAGGGCACCTTGAAGAAGAGGAAAAACCACAAGAGGACAAAGAGAAACTATTCCCAGATGAGGAAAAACTGAAAGAGGGAAAGAGGAAGCTGGAATGGGATGAGGGGGCACAGGTCTGGGAAAAGAGGTTGTTACACAGGTCCAGGAAGCAAAGGTTCAAGGATGAAAAGGAATTGACCCAGGAGATAGAAGAATTGCCTCATGGTTGGGAAAAAGAAGAAGGAAAAGAAGAGGGAGAAGAAGAAGAAGAAAAAGAAGAAGAAAGGCTAGTGACAAAAGAGCAGAGACAGATTCAGAAAGAATTTAAACAGGCCCTGGTTGAGAGGAAACAAGCCCAAGCCAAAAGAAAACAAGCCCAAGAAGAGAGGAAGCTGGCACAAGAAGAAGAGAAGCTAGCACAAGAGGAGAGAAAACTAGCTCAGGAAGAGAGGAAATTGGCTAGGGTTTATGGAAAACTGGCTCAGATAGACAGTAAGATGGTCCAGGCAGCAAGGATGTTTGCCCAGAAAGAGGAAATTCTGGCCCAAAAAGCAGAGTGGCTAAGCCAGGGAACAGAGAAATTGGCCCAGAATAGGAAAAAAATGGCCAAGAAATTGGAGAAACAAGCTCATGAAGAAGGGAAAATAGCAAAGGAAGGAGGGAAGCTGGCTGAGATAAAAAAAATATTGGTCCAGAAAATGGAGAAAGTGGTCCAGAAAGAGCAAGATCTGGCATGGCAAGAAAAGGAACTAGCCCAGGAATTAGAGGAGCTGACCTGGAAAGAGGAGCAACTGGCTCGGAAACAAGAGCAGCTGAATCCAGAAGAGGAGGAACTAGCTAAGAAAGAGGAGGGACTGGCTCAGGAGGAGAAGATACTGTCCTGGAAAGAGGAGAAATTAGCTATGGAAGAGAAAAAACTGGCTCAGGAAGAAGAGCTGCTGATTCAGGAAGAGAAGAAACTGGCCAAGACCAAGGAATATCTGCCCGAGGAAGAAGAAAGACTTGCCCAGGAAAGGGAACAATTAATGGAGAATAAAACTAAACTGGCCCAGGAACAGGAAAAATTGATCCTGAATAAGGTGGAACTTGCAAATAATAAAAAGATACTTGCCAGGAGGGGGGAGATTCTGGATGAAGAGAAGGAAAAGCTGGCTCAGGAGAAGGTAAAATTGATTCAGAGGAAAGAGAACTTGCATCAACTCAAAGACAGCCTTGTCCAGGACAAAAAGAAACTAGTGGAAGTAAAGGAGAAACTGGATCTATACAAGACGAAATTGTTTCAGGTAGAGGAAAAGCTGGTGAAGGAAAAGGAGGAACTTTTCCAAAAGAAGGAGAAACTGGCTGATGTGGAGGAAAAACTGGCACAAGTAGAGGAAAATCTGGCTGAGAAACAGCACAAGCTAATCCAGGACAAAATGAAATTAGCTATGGAGCAGAGGGCAATATTTCAAGAATCAAAACTACTCAGTAGAGAAGGGGATATTGCTAAGAAAGAAAAGGCATTGGGCATGGAATTGAAGAGACTTGCCCAGGAGAAGGTGAGACTAGCTGAGGAAAAGGAAACTCTCTCCAACACAGAGGAAACCTCAACACAGAGGAAACTGAATAAGGATGAACTAGAACTAATTAAGAGAAAATTGTCACTAGAAGAGAAAATAATGGTATATGAAGATAGGATATTGGCCACAAAGCAAAGGGACATTGCCAAGGGTAAATTAGAATTTACCAGAGGAGGGAGAGTATATGCTCAGGAAGAAAGGAAGCTAGCTAAAATAATAAGGAAGCTGACTAAAGGAAAGGTTTCGAAGGAACCATCAAAAATGAGCAGAGAAATCTTAAAGGTATTTCAAAATCTTACCAAAAAAGAAATGAAACTAACCAAGGAAGAAATACAGATGACAAAAATAAAGAGGTCATTCTTGGTTATGGAAAGAAGATTGAACAAAGAAGAAAATGAACTTGATGCCAAAGAATGGGATATTTCTGAGGAACAATCAGAAATAACCAAAGATGAGAAGAAACTTGCTAAGAAACAAAGAAAACTGGCCAAGGAAATGAGAAGAATGATAAAGAAAGAGGAAAAAATGACTGAGGAAGAAAGCAGATTGGCCAGTCGACACAGAGAAGTCATACAGGAAGAGGAGGAGGAAGAAATAACAGAGGAAGAAGAAAAAATATCATTCCTTAAACAAAAGTCAAGAAAGAGGAAATCATTAAAGAGAGTTGATATGCCACAGGATGAATTTCCCAGTCAAAAGGATGAGGTGGAAAGTGAAGAGAGCTTTTCTGGAGAAATGGAAAGCCTGTTAAATGAAGTAGAACAAGTTAGTTTGTCTGAGGAGGAGGAGGAGGAGGAGGAGGAGGAGGTGCAAGAGGAGGAGGAAGAAGAAAAAGAGATGGAAGAGGAGGAGGAGGAGGAGGAAGAGGAGGAAGAGGGGGAGAAGGAGGAGGAGAAAGGGGAGGAAGAAGAAGGGGAGAAGGAGGAGGAGGAAGAGGAGGAGGAAGAGTGGGAGGAGGAGGAGGAGGAAGAGATGGAGGACATAAGAGAGGTGGAGGAGAAGAAAGAGGAGAAGGAAAAGAAGATGCAGGAAGAGGAGGAGAAGGAGGAGGAAGTGTTTGAGAAGGGTGAAAGTATTAGTGAGGAAAAGATGAAAAATCTAAGTGAGAAAGAAGAGGAAGAGGAGCAAAGTTTATTGGAAGAGGTAAACAAGGAAAAAGAGATCTTAAAAACAGAGAAACTATATAAGTCACAAGAAAAAAGAGGAAAGGATCTAGGAGGAAGAGAAACAGTCCCTTCTATTAGAAAAAGATACCCTGAAGTCAAAGACAGTGACATAAACCTGGAAGTTCTGAAAAGCCCTTCTGAGAAACTGATCTCAATAGCTCCGGGAAGGGAAGAGCCTATACCAGTGCCAATGTCATCCCCGAAAGATAAAACCACTGTACTTGAGGCACCCAGGATGTTCGCAGAGACACGTTTTATAGATAAACAAGGAGAACTGTTTAAAAAATATCATCCCATTCCTCTACAACTTTTAGATACCGTTTCGGAGTCCCGGGAGCCAGACGTAAAGACCCCGTATTTATCCCATGTATTGAGGAAGACCACGGAAGCTCAGAAGTTCCAAGGCAAACCATTAGGGGATAGGTGGCAGTGGCTTTTGAAGCATCATCCACCTCTGATGGGACAGACTGAGGTACAATTACCTGTGTCCCAAATCCTGACTAAGGAATTATACACTGATGTAAGCCACTCAAATATAGAATGGATCCACCATGTCATAGAACAAACAGAAGCAGGAAAACAGCCTTCCAGAGATAGTTTCCACAGATTATGTCAGCTTCTCAAAGACCTCACTTCAAAGGAAACCTTAGAGCGAATACATCTAGCCAAACTTGAAGCTATCGTTTACCGTCAAAGACAGGTCCTGCAATCACGAAGCACACCTGTCTCAAAAAGGAGTACAAAGCCCATCCCTCCAAAATACCTGAAAGTGATCCCTCCTATAAAAAGAAAGGAAAAGGAAAGCTATTTAAAACCTTTAGCTTTCCCCACACCCATGTCCTCATTAGCTACAAAAAGTATTCCATATCCAAAGGCTATAAATTGGCATCTTCTGGGAGAGCCTTACAGGAGTGCCAGGGCTAAGCGGATATCCAGTGCCCTCAAGGAGATGGAGATGCAACACTTTTGTCCTGTCACAAGAGACATTTTCACAGGTGCCCATGCCTCTGTGGAAAAGCAAACCCTAGCACTGATGTTTCAAAAGGACCTCTGGGCTTTTAAGGATAAGAGCAGGTTTCCCAGATTGCCCAAGATGGAAAAGAAAGCACAGCCCAGCTCTAAAAAACAGGAAGAGGTGCCTCTGTGGGAGACATTTGTGGCACTGTACCATGTTTTGCGGATGTTGCAGGAACGATATGCAGAAGATAGTGCTGCTTGGATAGAACAGTTCTACCATCTCATGGAGCTGTACCAACTCAAGTCCCCTAGAATCCAGAGATTGCTACAGGAGCTGCTACTGAGAGAGGAACCTCAATCCCATGAGATCATCTACAAAGAGGCCCTAAAGGCCATGGAGCTAGTTCCGGGGGAGCGATTATTTTACCACCTATTTTGTGGTCACTCTCACATCCCTAGAGGTCCTCTGGAGTTCCAGGAGGTAGTACCCCTCTCAGGGCAGAGCAACGTCCATACCATGCTTCCCACGGGTATTGCCCATTATGGTATCTTAGAACTTGCCTGGAAGAGCCTGCCCCAAGCTGATATTCACCTCACCAATGAGTTGCACCACATCATTACTCCTGCCCCCTAATTTGGGACTGACTGGATGTCAGGACTTTTAATTTACACCTGAAGATAGGCCCTGTCACCAGATCTAGACTTTTATTTCTAGTCCCATACAGAGTAGGGCAAGGCCAAAGCCCTTATCCTACCCAGCTCCAAAAGCCAGCTTCTATATGTGGAATAAAGAGGAAGTTCTTATTCCCAACAAGCTCTGTGATGTGTCCATTTTCTCCAAACATTACTTCTCCAGAAAGGTAGCCAGGGAGACCAGATACATACTCCAGAAAACAAAAATTTAGCAAAAGTGAGTGGTGCTCACTCGCTGGAGGACTTGAGACAGAAAGGTTTGTCTTTGTCCTCTTCTTTCTTGCCTCCCATTGTCCTTTTCTAAAGACTACATAGGAAGGAAAGCACCAGGTACAAAAATTAATATGAGTCATTAATATTCAGGGTGCATGCGATAAATTGGCAAAATTTTAGTAAACAACATACCACAAGTGTTATATATTGAAATAAATTCTTATGTGCAAATACATAAACATAGTTATTTTTTTAATTGTTAAAAGAAGTCTCCATTTGCTGCAATAATAGATTATTCAACTTCAGAATCTTGAGCATGCTCTCATTAACTTTATTTTCCATAATGAACAAAATATCCAAATTTTATTATTCATTTTTATTTATTTATTTTTAATTTTTTAACATTTTTAAATTTAATTTTACTGTTGTATTACATCCATCCCCTTTTTTTCTCCCCTCTGTCACCTTCCCCACCCACCCACTCCCCACTAAAAGTCAATCCCATTTGTCCATGTCCATGGTTCTTCCATGATAGTTCCTTGACTAAACTGCTCCCCTTCTTTGCCTCTTCTACCACCTCTACTTCCCCTCTCCCCTCTGCCCACTGAAGGCCTATTCACTATATTTATATATCTGGTTCTGTTTTGCTTATTGTTTGTTTTGTTCATTATTGTCCTGTAATGGGTGAGATCATGTGGTATTTGTCTTTCACTGACTGACTTACTTCACTAAGCATAATACTTTCTAGTTCCATCCATGTTGTTGCAAAGGTTAGGCGTTCCTCTTTCTTTCTGCTGTGTAGTATTCCATTGTGTAAATGTACCAAAGGTTTGTACCATCCACTGATGGGCACTTAAGCTGTTTCTAGCACTTCATTATTGCAAATAGTGCTGCTATTTGCAGTGGTACTTAGGTTCTTAAATTGGTATTTCAGAATTCTTTGGGTATAGTCCCAGTAGTGGAATTGCTGGATCAAAAGGCAGTTCCATTTTTAGTTTTTTGAGGAAACCACATACTGTTTTCCACATTGGCTGCACCAGCCTGCATTCCCACCAACAGTGCACGAGGGTTCCCTTTTCCCCACATCCTTGCCAACACTTGCTGTTTGTTGATTTGTTGAAGACTGCCATTCTGACAGGTGTAAGGTGGTATCTTATTGTGGTTTTAATTTGCATCTCTCTGATGGCTAGTGATGTTGAGCATTTTTTTATATGCCTTTGGGCCCTTTGTATTTCTCCCTCAGAAAGTTGTCTGTTCAGGTTTTTTGCCCATCTTTTACTTGGGCTGTCTGTCTCCCTGGTGTTGAGTTGCAATAGTTCTTTATAGATTTTTGAGATCAAACCCTTGTCTGAGGTATCATTGGCAGTTATGTTTTCCCATACAGTTGGTTCCCTTTGAATTTTGCTGGTGTATTCTTTAGCTGAACAGAAACATTTCAATTTAGTAGTTGCATTTGTTGATTTGTTCTTTGATTTCCTTTGCCCTTGGTGAAGTGTCAGTAAACATATTTCAGTGTAGGATATCCAAAAGTTTACTGCCTATATTTTTCTCCAGGACCTTTATGGTGGCACTGCTTATATTTAAATCCTTTATCCATATTGAGTTTATTCTGGTGTATGGTGTAAGTTGGTGGTCTAGTTTTATCTTTTTGCATGTTGCTGTCCAGTTCCCCCAACACCATTTGTTGAAGAGACTGTTTTTACTCCATTTTATGTTGTTCCCCCTTTGTCAAATATTAGTTGATCATAGCGTCCTGGGCTTATTTTTGAGCTCTCTATTCTGTTCCATTGATTTATATGTCTATTCTTATGCCAGTACCAGATAGTTTTGATGACGGTAGCCTTGTAGTATTGTTTGAAGTCCGGTATTGTGATTTATTGTGATTCCTCCTACCTTGTTCTTTCTCAAGACTGCTGTGGCTATTCATGGCTGTTTTTGGCTCCATATAAATTTTTGAAGTATTTTTTCTATTTCTATGAAGTCTGTCATTGGTATTTTAATTGGGATTGCATTGAATCTATAGATTGCTTTGGGTACTATGCTCCCAAAGGGGAGCAGTTTAGTCAAGAACCTAGTATGGAAGAACCATTGGCATGGACAACAAGTGGGATTGACTTTGTGGGGGAGTGGGTGGGTGGGGAAGGGGACAGAGGGGAGTAAAAAGGGGATGGATGTAGTACAACAATACAATTAAATTAAAAAACATAAAATAAAATAACTTCTAAGCTCAAATAACTAAACAATTTAGTGAAAGTAAAAAAGTAAAAGAAAAAAAAAAGACACATGAACAAAATGAAAATATAAATAAAGAGAAAACCTAAGAAAAAATTCTGCTGCCCTGGCTATTGTAGCTCAGGGGATTGATTGCCAGCTTGCAAACTGCACTGAAAGGTCACTGATTTGATTCCCAGTCAGGGAACGTGCCTGTGTTGAGGGCCAGGTCCCCAGCTGTGCAAGAGGCAAGTGATCAATGTTTCTCTCTTTATCT
This sequence comes from Noctilio leporinus, assembly GCA_004026585.1. NCBI lineage: Eukaryota > Metazoa > Chordata > Mammalia > Chiroptera > Noctilionidae > Noctilio > Noctilio leporinus. Next base: position 3,708 of record PVIW01006660.1, on the reverse strand, counting down.
TTCACCCTCCCTTCCCCTCTTTCAAAAAAAATTAAATAAAAATATTTTTAATTTTTTATTTATATTAAAAAGACTTTTATTTATTACTTTCAGAGAGAAGGGAAGGGAGAGAGGCAGAGAAGGAGAAGGACATCAATGTATGGTTGCCTTTCACCTGCCTCCAGCCATGGATCTGGCTGGAGATCCCGCTTGCAATCTCACCATATGCCTTGGCTGGGGAATCGAACCAGCAACCTTTGGGTTTGCAGGCCAGTGCCTTATCCACTGTGCCACCAGCCAAGGCAAAAATATATTTTTTAAATGCTGAAATGTACAATAACTGAAATGAAAAATTCACTAGAGGGATTCAAATACAGATTTAAGCAGGCAGAATCACCTGCAAACTTGAAGATAGACAATGAACAATAACAAGTCAGAGGAATAGAAATAAAAAGATTGAAGAAAAGTGAACAGAACCTAAGGGACACCAATAAAGAGATCAATGTATGCATTGTGTGAGTCCTTGAAGGTGAAGAGAGAGAAAACAACTCTCAAAAAAGAAAAAACAAAGAGAATATGTGAAGTAATGGCTAAAACCTTCATATTTTTAAAAATCCTCTCCCAAGAATGTTTGATTTTTAGGTAGAGAGGGAGAGACATTGATGTGAGAGAGAAATATCGATTGGTTGCCTCCCATACATGCCCCAATCAGCAATTGAACCCACGATCTAAGTACGTACCCTGGCCAGGAATCAAACTGACAACCTTTTGGTGTACAAGATGATGCTCCCACCAACTAAGCCACCTGGTCAGGGCTAAAAACTTCCTAAATTTGACAAATGACGTGAATATAAACTTCCAAGAAATTCAACAAACCAAGCAAAATGAACCCAAGGAGACTGAAACTGACACATTATAATCAAACTTTCAAAAGAGAACTTTAAAAGCATTGGAAGAAGAGAAACATCACAAGGGATCCTCAATAAGGGTCTTAATAGTAGCCCTGGCCAGGTAGCTCAGTTTGTTGGAGCGTTTTCCCACTGTGCCAGTATGCCAGGATTGTGAGTCAGATTCCTGGTTGGGACACATGCAAGAAGCAACCAATGAAGTACATGGATAAATGGATCAACAAGTTGATGTTTCCCTCTCTATATAAAATCAATAAAATTTTTCTTAAAGATCTTATCATTAGATTTATCATCCGAAAATTTGGAGATAAAAAGCAGTGGGATGATATATCCAAAGTGCTAAAACAAAACAAAACAAAACAAAAAAAAACAAAAAACAAAAAAAAATCCAGAATCCTTTATTCAGCAAAAACTGTCCTTCAAAAGTGAAGGAGAAGGCCCTGGCTGGTGACACAGTGGATAAGGCTCTGGCCTGTGAACCCAAAGGTCACTGCTTGCATTCCCAGTCAGGGCACATAACCAGGTTGCAAGCCAGGTCTCCAGTCAGGTCCATAGCTGGAGGCAGGTGAAGGGCAACCATACAGTGATGTTTCTCTCCCTCTCTGCCTCTCTCCTTTCCCCTCTCTCTAAAAGTAATAAATAAAATCTTTTTTTTTAAAGTGAGGGAGAAATTAAGATATTTCCAGATAAACAAAACCTGAGGAAATTCGCTACTATAATATCTGCTCTGTAAAAAATGCTCAAGGAAGTCCTGAAAGGACACTTGACAATAGCTCAAAGCCATATAAATAAAGAACACAATAAATTTAAGTACATGGGAATTTATAAAAGTTAGCATTACTGTAAAAGTTGTAAGTGCACTTTTTACTTTCTACATGACTTGAGAGACAAATATATTTAAATAAAAAATAATTAGTGAAAACAAGTATTATTGTAACTTTGACTTATCACTCCAAATCTTGTTTTCTACATATTTTAAATAACTAATGCATTTAAATAATTATTAATTTATGTTTTGGGGTATATAATGTATAAAATGTAATTCAGTGACAGACTTACAAAGCAGAATTTTTTTGTATGTTATTGAAGTTAAGCTGGTATAAATTCAAAGTAGATTACTTAGGGTGTTAAATGCAGTTCCTATGGTAAGCACAAAGGAAGTAGATATGGTACACAAGCAAAAGGAAATGAAAAAATTTAAACATTTCAATACAAAAAAAATACAAAAGAAGACAGTAATAGAGGAAATGAGGGACAAATATTATAAGGCATATGGAAAACAAATAGCAAACTAACAGAAGTCCATTTTTATCAGTAATTACTTTAAATGTAAATAGATTAAGTTCCAATCAAGACAGATTGGCTGAATGGAAAAAAACGTGATCCAGCCCTTACCATTGTCAGTTGGTTGGGCATTATCCCACAAAGTAAAGGTTGCCAGTTCAATTCCTGGTTAAAGTACATGCCTGGATTGTGGATTTGGTGCCTGGTAGGGGCATGTGGAAAGAAACACCAATTGTTTCTTTCACATTGATGCTTCTCTCCCTCTTTCTTCCTCTCTTCGCCTCTTATTCATTTATTAAATAAATGAAATCTTTAAAAAATGATCCAATTTTATTCTATTTATAATACACTCTTTTTCAATCCAAAGACACAAATAGATTGAAAGTAAAATGATGGAGAGATTCCATGCAAATTGTAACTAAAAGAAAGCTGAAGGTAATTATACTACTATTCAACAAAATAGACAATCAAAAAAGGTAACAAGAGGTAAAAAGTATATTGTACATGGTGTGTGCAATACATTGGCAATAACTTTGCATCTCCTTACTTCACATACTTCTTATTAATTTTGAAAAACTGTTTCTAAGGTTATGATTTAACATCATTTCAGATATAAAGTATTAAAATCTGAGAGCAACCATCATGTCGAAGGAATATGATGTGAGAGCAGCCATAACTTCTGGACTGCACGCAGGGCCAACTGCTAAAGAAATTGCAGGCTTCCATAACATCCCTTTACATACAGTTGACAACATGAAGGTGGTGTATGATGCCAATCCTGATGTCATCACACCAAGAAGGAAAATGCATAAGGCACACAGGGATCCCACAAGTCCAGATATTGTACATGGAATCAAGGAGATCATCAGTGAAGATCCAGGAAAGTCAATGCACTCCATAGCAAGAGAAATGCAGATGTCAGATGAAACAGTTTGCAAAATCATTGCTGAAGATATCACAGATCATATGTTCTTAGAGAAGGCCAGTTTGTGACACAGCAGACAAAGCAAAGGTGCTTTGAAAATGCAAGGGAACTGCTAACAAAATGGAATAATCCCAAAGGAAAAAACCTTATGATTTTTTTCTCTGTTACAAAGAATTTTCATCAGGACCAAATAGTCAACAGAAGAAACAACAGGTGGCTCTGTGAAAATCTTAAATGAAGTCCCCATTGTCATGAAAACAAAATTTCCTGCTACAGTGATGGTGTTAGGTGTTGTCAGCAATGAAGGAGATGTCATAATCCCACATTTGTTTCCACAAGGCTTGCAGGTGACTGCTGATGTTTACCTTGACATTTTTTTTTTTTTAATTTTATTGTTGTTGTGTTACATCCATCCCTTTTTTGCTCCCCTCTGTCCCCCCACCCACCCACCCATTCCCCCCAAAGTCAACCCCACCTGTTGTCCATGTCCATGGTTCCTTTATACTAGGTTCTTGTCTAAGCTGCTCCCCATCCCTGCCTCCACCTCTCCCTCCCCCCTACCCTGTTCCCCTGACCACTGAAGGCCTATTCCTTGTATTCATATACTTGGTT
>PVIW01006659.1:51968-83948 GCA_004026585.1 Noctilio leporinus | reverse complement strand
TTGTCTTATCCATTCGGCTACCCTATGTCTTTTGATTGGTGCACTTAATTCATTTGCATTTAAGGTTATTATTGATTGATACTTATTCATTTCCATTTTCTCCCTTTGTGTGTATTCCTCTTTGGCTTTCTCTGTTTCTTCATTTTATTTGTTTACTTATTTTTATTGCAGACCCTTTAGCATTTCTTGCGACATTGGTGTGGTTGAGATGTATTCTTTTAGACTTTTATTTTGTCTGGGAAGCTCCTTATTTCTCCTTCCATCTTGAATGAGAGACTTGCTGGGTAGAGTATTCTTGGTTGCAGGCCTTTGTTTACCATGACTTGAAATACTTTTTGCCATTCCCTTCTGGCTTGAATTATTTCTGTTGAATCATCATTTGATAGCCTTATTGGAGCCCCTTTGTATGTTATTTGTCATTTTACTCTTGATGCATTTTAATAATAATGTGCCTTGTTGTTGGTTTGTTTGAGTTGATCTTCATTGGGACCCTCTGTGCTTCCTGAACTTTATTAATGTTTTTCTCATCATGTTAGGGAAATTTTCTATCATGACTTTTTTGAACAGGTTTTCCATTCCTTGTTTCTCTTCTCCTTCTGTTATCCCTATGATATGGATATTGTTACGTTTCATGTTGCCCTGCAGCTTTCTTAACCCCTCTTCAGTCTTATTCAGCCTTTTTTTATTCTCTTGTACTGTCTTGGAGCATTTGTCTACATTATCCTTTCAGTCTTATTCAGCCTTTTTTTATTCTCTTGTACTGTCTTGGAGCATTTGTCTACATTATCCTCCAACTCACTGTTCTGGTCCTCTGCGTCCTCTAGCCTACTGTTGATTCCTTCTACTGTATTCTTCAATTCATAAATTGTATTCTTCATTTCCTCCTGGCACTTATTGATACTTTCCATGTCATTTTTCATGCTGTTGTCGCTCTCAGTAAGTTCCTTGTAACTTCCCTGGAGTTCTTTGTAACTTCCCTGGAGTTCTTTGTAGTTCTCCTGGAGTTTATGGTTTTCTTTGATGTGGCTGAGCTCACTGAGCTTCTCTATCATCATTCTTTTAAATTTCTTATCTGATATTTCACGTGCCTCTGTTTCATTTGGTGGTCTTTCTGGGGATTCTTCCTTTCCTTTTGGTGATGGACTGATTGTTTTTTCTCCATTTTGGGTGTCTATTGTTGCTTGCTTTTTATTTTCTTGTTTTTTCCTTGGGTTAGCCTGCTTTGCTTCCTTGCCTTAGTTGAGCACCCTTCTGTCATAGAAGATTTTTGGAGTTCAATGTCGCAGTCTCCCAGATTTTCTCCACTTGTTGTTCTTGGTGTGTCCTTTATTTGGGCTGTCTGGTTGTATTCTGGACCTGTGGGCTGCTCTCGTGCAGGTCTCAACTGCCTCTGGGCAGATGCTGACCGCTCCAATTCTTATGGACCTGAAGACGTCTTGTGCTCCTTATCCTGTCCTCTAGCTGCTCTGGTACTCGAGTACACCATTAGCTCTGCTCTCTACTCTGTTGCCATCTTTCTTCTACAGCTTGATTCCTTTTTGCTTCACTGGATCATAATATTCTTTGCAGATAATTCTCACTCTCTGATAATGCTATTGTCCAAAGATCAAATCTGTATCACTTGATTTTGATGAAGATGTGGTTTTTCCATTAAGTTCGGCATAATAACTGACTATATTATTAACAAGGAATGGTATTTTTCCTCCTAATTTTCTTGTTTATGTTGGCTGTCCCATTTCAGTAATTGGAGTCTACATATCTTACTCCTTTCAGCCAGAATAATAACTTCTTATTTAGGAATCAACCTGATAGCTAATTATCTCTTATCAGGGGAGAAATAGATATCAGAATACTTTCTACAATGACTTATTAAATATTTCTAAGAGTATGTTTGTTTTTGACTATTTCATCACCGATATTTCCCAGCCTTCAAAAATTGTTTCTAGAAAGTAAAATGCCATACAAATATTAATTTACAATGTTGCTAATCTTAATGAAACTTGAAGGACATATTTCTTTATCTCTTAGTCTTTGTAATTCTTATGTTCTTACAAAACCAAGGGAGAAATTCATGGTAAAGGTTATAGACATTTTTCACACCTATTTCTATTAATTTCATATTTTCCAAAATGAATACCATAGAATAAATTTATCTTCCAAAGTTTTTATATCCTAAACAGCTGTATTGAGATCTATTTGATATATAAATAAATAACAATTTAGGTATACAATTTAATGAATTTAGAGATATGGAAACAGTTGTGAAATCCTCACTAAAATCTTGCTTTTCTTGCATCTACTAGTTTTCTGTCTCTAAACTTTTTGTTGTTGTTTTGGGAAACAATATTGTATAAAGGAATTTGCATTGTCTGGTACTCAGCCTCTGTCAATGGATATCTGATCATTCAAACAAAGGAGATAATAGGAAAGATTGCAATATGATAAAAATTCCCAGGCATCTGTGTACTCTGTCCAGGGTTTCTATCTGGATTATGCCAGGTTTCAATTGATCCAAGTATGTGCATTTTGTTTTTACAATAATAAATATGATTGTGGATAGTGGCTGAACAGAGAATCACTGGTATCTTAATACCCTGTGTTGGATCTAACACTAGATGTTATTATTACTTGGAATCACTAAAGTTATATGTGTGCCCCTGGAAATCTAAAATTCACTAATACATGGCTTCATAATTTGAATCCAATTTAATACACAGAATGCAGTGATAAATTTTAAACAACAGTCTATAACACTTTTGGTATGTTATATTTTTTCAATTGTTTTTTTTTTTTTTTTTTTTATTTTAATTTAAAGCAATTTGTCTTGATTCTCTGTGATATGTGAGAATAGTTTCTCTTTTTCCCAACCTTTTTTTACCCCCAGCTTTGTAGCTTGTAAGAAGAGATGTATAGAAGCTACATTATCATAAGTTACAAAGCTGGAACTCAAAAAGAAATTTAGAAATTTAGGTCAGTATGGTAAGGGGAGCACAATGTTAGTATTTAGTTATTAAAGAGCATCATCTATGGGCATTCTGGGTAAGCACATTATTTTTGCTTTTTATCTCATTCTTAGTGAAATATTCTAAATTTGTATGGTCAGGCTGTAGGCTCCAAGGACTCTGGACATAAAGTGTAACTTAGAATCATGTAAAAATTTTGTTTCTCTCTTATACCTAGTAAAATTCACACCTAAGGTATGCTTTAATTAGTTTCATTTTTAAGAGTCTAACATGGGATCATCAAAGTATCAAGTCTCAACTGCACAACTTGACATCTCATTAACACTTGTGTTACAACATATGGTGCTTGGGTGATTAGAGTTAATGTGGGCTTCATCAAGGTGGTGGAGGTGGGGTATAAAGAGTCAACTTTTCCTGGCATTTGACATGTTACTTTAAGGAAAAATTAGTTTCATTTTCTAAGCACTGTAGATGATCATGAATGTAATAGAATTTCTAGGTATGGCAGTATAAATGAATTACTTTTTAAATGCTTCTGAAATTTAAGTTAAAACATGCCTGACACCAATAAAATGAAGCACAATGTAATTTGATGGAGAGTTACCATGTTTTGGCATATTTATTACAAAGGTAATTGGGTAACTGTGATTTAATAAAGTTAATTACCTGAAGGTATAGTATTTATAGTTATAATTATTTTTCTATAGTTTCTGCAAAAAAACCTCAGGTTCTTTCTTCATGCCGTAGATTTTAATATTTTGACAAATTTCTTGCTACAATTTAAACACATTTATTGAATAAACCGTATGCTTATTTAATTTGTGATATACCTTATTTTGTGGAAAAAGAGAGGAATGGGAAATCCTGGTATTGCTGGTTTTAAGAGTTAGGCTTATATTAGTTAAAATCTAAATGTTAAAATGCTTTTATTTAAGCTATTCATAAATACTTTCAATTATTCTACATGGTAAATACTTCACTGAACTCTATAGCCTGAGATGACCAGATGGTAGAATTATAGGATTTGGAGCTCAGAGGGACTCAGAGGTCATTTAATCCAACTTCTTAACTTTACAGAGGTGAAAACTAAGCCTCAGACCTGTGGCTTATATTTTTTAAACAGCAATTTCTTCCTTTACAAAATAAAAGAGCTTAGACAGACAAATGAGTCTGTCATGGATAGATGGAGACAACAGATTTGCTTATGACATTGCATTTAACATTCTAAACAATGAAAATAGAACCCATGGGAAGGGTTATGATACAGAATGCATTAAGTCCTTGATGTTGCAAGTTACAGAGTGACATTGCTGTAGGTAGTGATTCTCAACTCTCAGAGTTAGAGTGTCATTTTCTAAGAAACTATAATTGGTTTTCAAGATGAGAACTAGGATCTCAAGGTGTACAGGGTACACTTGATAATGTCGTCAGCACTGCCCTCTATTCTGTTGCCACCTTTCTCCCTTTTCTACTTTACTATTGAATGATCAATTGGCAATAACTTTGCATCTCCTTATTTTACATGCTTCTTACTAATTTTGAAAAACTATGTTTCTATGGTTATGATTTAACATCATTGTTTCTGATCAAGTATTTAATTCTGAGGGCAACCCTCATGTAGAAGGAATATGATATTAGAGCAACCATAATTTCTGGATTGCACGCAGAGTGAATTGCTAAGGATTTTGCGGACTTTAATAATATCCCTTTATGTACAGTTTACAATGTGAAGAAGGTGTATGATGCTGATCCTGATGTTGCCTCACCAACAAGGAAAATGAATAAGGTACACAAGGATTGCACAAGTCCAGATATTGTACACAGAATCCAGGAGATCACCAATGAAGATCCAGGAAAGTCAGTGTGCTCCATAGCAAGAGAACTACAGATGCCAGATGCAAAGGATCGCAAGGTGATTGCTGAAGATATCAGATACAGATTGTATGTTCTTAGAAGACGCCAGTTTATGACACAGCAGACAAAGGAAAGATGCTTTGAAAAAGCAAGGACACTGCTAACAAAATTGAAAAAGCCCAGAGAAGAAAGCCCTCTGATTTTCTTCTCCCATGCAAAGAATTTTCAGTAGGAGCAAGTGAACAAACAGAAGAAGAAACAGCTGGCTCTGTGAGAATCTTAATGAAGTCCCAATTGTCATGAAAATGAAATTTCCTGCTACAGTGATGGGGTTAGGTATTGTCAGCAATGAAGGAGATATCATGACCCTGCATTTGTTTGCACAAGGCTTGAAGGTGACTGCTGATATTTACCTTGATGTTTTGAGAGAAGTAGTTGTACCGTGGATGAAGTAAGTCAGAAACGGACATCATTTTATTTTTCAACAAGGTGGTGCACCAGCACATAACACCAAAAAGATGCAAGAGTGTCTCAGTGTCAATGCTCCTGAATTCTGGTCAAAGGAAATCTGGGTGCCTAGTTCACCGGATGCAAATCCTTTAGACTATTATGTATGGAGCATTTGTGAGAGGGAAGTTAGTAAACAACCTCATTCCAATAAAGCTGTTAAAGCTAAGGTTGAAAACATGATGATGTCCATGGATAAAGAAAAGTTAATGAAAGTGTGCTCTAGATTCTGAAGTCAAATGGAGGCTTTTGGGAATAAATTTATTTCAAAATATAACATTTTTGTGGTATGCTGTTTATTTTACTAAAATTTTGCCAATTGATTGCACATACCCTGTATATTCTGTAAAGTAGTATAAATACCAATGGATGATTTAACTGTTAAATGTTAAACTTTGTCACTATGGTTTCTCATCTGCCTTACCTGTTGAAAGCTATAGAACCTTTTATACTTTTATATGCTTGTTAGTATTGCTTTTTAGCATCTTTTTTTTTAAAGATAAAGCATTGTTTCCATAACATACATAATAGAATTTCAAAGTAGTCTAAGTTCCAGTGATGCATAACTTCATCAAAAGTGATTTATTTATTTACTTTTGTAATAAAGTACTAATATAAGTAGGTTATGATGCAGGGAGGAAAGAAAAATAGACAAATACCATATGAGGTTCTGAATTCTTTAAGGTCTTTTTGTGTAGCCTTTGATAACATGTTAGCAAAGAGAAAAATCTGAGAACATACAAAAGTTCTAATAGACTGTTTTGTTGTCACTTGGCTAATGTAAAAAATATGAGTAATTATTTGCTTTTTTGTTTATTTTTTATTGTTGTTGTATCACATTAATCCCCATTTCCTCCTCACTGTTCTTCCCTGCCCCACGATCCCCATACCCCTCTCACAGTCAATCCCACATGTATTCCATGTCCATGGGTCATCCATGCCAGATCCTTGACTAAGCTGTTCCCCTTCTTTGCCTCTTTCTACCCCTTCCTCTCCCCTCTGCACACTGAAAGTCTGTTCCTTGTTTTTATATGCCTCTGGTTCTGTTTTGCTTGTTTGTTTGTTCTGTTCATTAGTCTTGGGTATTGGGTGAGATCATATGGTATTTGTCTTTCACTGACTCACTTATTTCACTAAGCGTAATATTCTCCAGTTCCAACTGTGTTGTTGCAAAAGGTAGCAGCTTCTTCTTTCTTTCTGCTGTGTAGTATTCCATTATGTAAATGTACCAAATATATTTTTTAAGATTTTATTTATTATTTTTCATAGAGAGGGGAGAGGAGAGAGGCAGAGAGGGAAACACCAATGTATAGTCCAAAGTTTTTCATCCACTGCTGAGCCCTTAGGCTATTTCCAGCACTTGGCTATTGTAAATAATGCTGCTATGAAGATAGGGGTGCATAGGTTCTTCTGAATTGGTGTGTCAGGGTTCCTTAAGTATAATACTAGCAGTGGAATCACTGGGTCAAAAGGCAGTTCTATTTTCAGTTTTTTGAGGAAACTCCATACTATTTTCCATACTGGCTGCACCAGTCTGCATTCCCACGAAGATACCAGGGTTCCCTTTTCTCCACATCCTCTCCAACATTTGTTGTTTGTTGATTTGTTAGTGATAGACATTCTGAAGGTGTGAGGTGGTATCTCACTATAGTTTTAATTTGCATCTCTCTGGTGGCTAGTGATGTTGAGCATTCTTTCATATGCCTATGGGCCCTTAGAATGTCCTTCTCAGAGAACTATCTGAACTATTCAGATCCTTTGCCCATTTTTAATTGGGCTGTCTATCTCTCTGGTGTTAAGTCATATAGGTTCTTTATATATTTTAGAGATCAAACCCTTGTCTGAGGTATCATTGGTAAATATGTTTTCCCATACAGTTGGTTCCCTTTGAATTTTACTGATGTTTTCTTTAGCTGAGCAGAAACTTTTCAGTTTGATGTATTCCCATGTATTTATTTGTTCCTTTATTCCCTTTGCCCTTGGAGAAATATCAGTGAAAATAGTGCTGTGTGGGATATCTGAAATTTTACATCCTATGTTTTCCTCTAGGACCTTTATGGTGGCACAGCTTATGTTTAAGTCCTTTATCCATCTTGAGTTTATCCTGGTGTATGGTATAAGTTAGTTGTCTAGCTTTATATTTTAGCATTTCCTGGTCCAGTTCTCCCAACACCACATGTTGAAGAGTCTATTTTTACTCCATTTTATGTTCCTTCCACCTTTGTTGAATATTAATTGACCGTAGAGTCCTGGGTTTCTTTCTGGACTCTCTATTCTGTTTCATTATCTGTATGTCTATTCTTATGCCAGTACTAAGCTGTTTTGATTACAGAAGTCTTGTAGTATAGTTTGATGTCTGGAATTGTGATTTCTCCTACTTTATTATTCATTCTCAAGATTGCTGTGGCTATTCGTGGTCATTTAAGGCTCCTTATAAATTTTTGAAGTATTTTTCTAGAGCTGTGAAGTCTGTCATTGGTATTTTAATTGGGATTGCACTGAATCTGTAGATTGCTCTGGGTAGTATGGATATTTTAATGATGTTCATTCTTCCCATTCATGAACATGGTATATGCTTCCATTTATTTGTACCTTCCTGCATTTCTTTCTTGAGTTTCTGTAGTGTTCTGAGTACAGGTCTTTTACCTTGTTGGTTATGTTCCTAAGTACTTAATTTTTCTTGTTACTATGGTAAATGGGATTTGTTTTCTAGCTTCTATCTCTGATGTTTCATTATTGGTATACAAAAATGCTTTTGATTTCTGGATATTGACTTTATATTCAGCTATTTTGATAAATTTGCTTATTAGGTAGAGTAGGTTTCTGGTAGAGTCTATCAGGTTTTGTATGTACACTATCATGTCATTTGCAAATAATGACAGTTTGACTTCCTCCTTTCCAATGTGGATACCTTTGTTTCCTTTTTCTTTTCTGATAGCTATGACTAGAACTTCCAAAACAATGTTGAACAGAAGTGGAGAAAGTGGACAGCCTTGTCTTGTTCCTGATCTTAGGGGGAAAGCTTTTAATTATTGGGCATTGAGCATGATGTTGGCTTCAGTTTTCTCTTGTACAGCCATTATTATGTTGAGGTATGCTCCCATCATTCCCATCTTGCTGAGTGTTTTTATCATAAATGATTGCTGTATTTTATCAAATGCTTTTTCAGATCTATTGATATGATCATATGGGTTTTGTCTTTCACTTTGTTTATGTGGTGTATTACATTTATTGATTTGGGAATGTTGTACCATCCTTGAATCCCTGGGATGAAACACACTTGATCGTGGTGTACGATCTTTTAAATGTATTGCTGGATTCAGTTGGCCAATATTTTGTTGAGAATCTTAGCATCTATGTTCATCAGAGATATTGGCCTATAGTTTTTTTTTCTTCTTCTTTGTTGTGGTTTTGGGATTAGAATAATATTGGCCTCATAGAAAGAGTTTGGAAGTCTTTCCTCCTGTTGGACTTTTTTGGAATAGGTTGAGAAGACTAGGAATTAGTTCATCTTTATATATTTGGTAGAATTCACCTGTATAGCCATGTGATCGGGGGTTCTTGTGCTTTGGGAGATTTTTTATTACTGCTTCAGTTTCACTAGTTGTTATTGGTCTATTCAGGCTTTCTGCTTCTTCTGGATTCATTTTTGGTAGATTATATATTTCCAGAAATTTATCCATTTCATCCAGGTTGTCATATTTCTTGTCATACAGTTTGTAGTAATTTCTTACAATCCTTTGTATTTCTGGAGTATCAATTGTGATTCCTCCTCTGTCATTTCTGATTCTGTTTATTTGGGTCCTTTCTTTCTTTTTCTTGATGAGTCTGGTTCAAGGCTTGCCAATTTTGTTTATTATTTCAAAGAACCAGCTCCTGGATTTATTGATTCCTCGAATTGTAGTTTTAGTCTCTAAGCTACTTAATTCTTCTCTGATCTTGATGATTTCCTTCCTTCTACTTGCTCTGGGCTTTGTTGTTGCTCCTCAAGTTCTTGTAGCTTTATGGTTAGGTTGTTTGTATAAGCTTCTTCTATACTTTTTAGGTAGGCCTGTATTGCTATGAATTTCCCTCTGAGGACTGCCTTTGCTGTGTCCCATAGGTTTTGGGCTGTTGTGTATTCATTGTCATTTGTTTCCAAAAACTTCTGATTTCATCTTTGATCTCATCGTTAACCAATTCGTTACTTAAAAGCATGTTCAGTCTCCATAGTTAGAGTTTTTTTTTTTTTTTTTTTTTTTTTGTGGTTGGTTTCTAGTTTCAATCCATTGTGATCTGAGAAGATGCTTGGTATGATTTTTATTTTCCCGTATTTGTGGAGGCTTGTCTTGTGACCTACCATGTGGTCTATCTTTGAGAATGTTCCATGTGCATTTGAAAAGAATGTATATTTTGCTTTTTGGAGGTGAAAGGTTCTGTATATATCAGTTAGGTCCCTTTCCTCTAGAGTGTTGTTCAATTCCACAATATTCTTGGTGATTTTTTGTTTGGAAGATCTGTTCATTATTGATAATGGGGTACTAAAATCCCCTACTATTAGTGTGTTGTTTTCTCTATCCTTCTTGAAGTCCTCCAAGATTTTCCTTATATATTTGGGAGCTCGTATGTTGGGTGCATATATGTTGACCAGAGTTACATCTTCTTGATGGATTGTTCACTTAAGTATTATGAAATGTCCTTCTTTGTCTCTTTTTATGGCCTTCATCATAAAATCTATTTTGTCTGAAATAAGTATTGCTACTCCAGCCTTATTTTCATGTTTACTTGCTTGATATAGATTATGTTTTTGAGCAATTTCTCAGGAAGAGAATATGTGTCACACTCTCTCTTGTGTAAAATAACTTTACTTTTTAAAATCTTTTAAAAAATTTATTTATTATTGTTATGTTACATTCATCTCATTTCCCCCTCTCTGGTATTTTCTTAGGCTGAGCAGAAACTGTTCAGTTTGTAGTCCCATTTGTTTATTTGTTCCTTTATTTCCCTTTCTTTGGGAGATATTTCAGTGAAAATGTTGCTGCATGGGATATCTGCAATATTTTTGCCTATGTTTTCCTCTAGGGCTTGTATGGTGACACTGCTAATGTTTAAGTCTTTTATCCATCTTGAGTTTACTCTGGTGTATTGTGTAAGTTGGTGGTCCAGTTTCATAACATAACTTTAATTACTTTGTAACATGAAAAAAAAAAAACAATTGCCTGGATGTGAAATGCTTCTTTCAGAATAATTTCCTCCCCAAACCATAGATTCCTGGTATTTTGTGCTGTAGAAGAGAAGTCTGCCTCCAAACTGATTCCCCTTTTTGTCCTTTCTAAGATAATATTTTTCTTTCTTTTCTTTATTGTGGTAATTGTAAACCTTTTAAAATACAAGGCTTAAAAAAATTCAAGGTTAAAAATTTGTTTACATTCAGTGTATATCTAAAATTTGACCTTCTACTTGGTAAAAGAAAATACTCTTAGTAAATCTTTTTAATCAGAAGAGTAATGTTTTGCTTCATTTTAGAAATTTTCCATTATTCTTTAACTATTGCACAATATCTGTGTTCTGTTGTTTTCAGTACATATATGTCTCTAAATCTCTTCTTTTACAGTGTTTCCTTACCTATTATGTTTTTGTTTAGGAAACTTAACAGGCTTATTTATATTGTTATAAATAAAGTTGAACTGCTAAAACTTGTTCACTAAAACATTTTGACTTAATGTTTTATGTCCCCATATTTATATTAAAAATGAAAATGGATAAATTACCAATACCTGTTTTCTGTCAGCTATTTTCCTCTCACAATCATATACTTAGGTACCTTTTGACCCAATGAGGGGTGGGGGGAATCTAACTTTCAGAACTACCAATAACAAGAAGCAGAGAATTTTTAAAAAGAATGAAATTTTTCCTATCATAGTGAATTTTAAATTTCATTCTCTCTGTATACGGTGTGCTAGCTTTTGGTATAATTTTTACATGTTTGTCATGGATAGCACACATGTTGGCATCTTCAAAAAGGCCAGCCAGATGGACCTCATTTGCTTTCTGCAAAGTATCAATAACCACACTCTGGAAGTGCAGTTATGTTTTGAAAACCTGAGCAATTTTTCTAACCTAATGCTGTAAGGGAAGTTTGTGAGTCAGAAGGTCAGTGGAGGCCCTGGCTGGTGGCTTAGTGGATAGGCACTGGCTTGTGAACCAAAAGTCACTGGTTCAATTCCCAGTCAGGGCACATAACCAGGTTGCAAGCCAGGTCTCTAGCCAGGTGTGTAGTTGGAAAGAGATGAAAAGCAACAATACATTGATGTTTCTCCCCCTCTCTGCCTCCCTCCCTCTCTTCCCCTCTCTCTTAAAATAATAAATAAAATCTTAAAAATAAAAATTCTTAAAAAATAGAAGATGTTCAGTAGACTTCTGATAACATCTAATTTCATGAAGTGCCACAGATTTCATGAAGTGCCACAGTACCAGGCCTGTAACCATGAGGATGAGATTTCTTCACCCCTCCAGTAGAGGGTGCATGTTTGCCAGCAGCTTTAGTAGCCAGTTGCTTCCTATGCTTTACCAGTGGTCCATTTGCAGGTAGTCTTTGTGGGAGTCATGATAAGAGACATCTTTACTTACCCCCCTTCTCCTTGGCTGGAGTTCACTGAGCTAGAGGAGGTGCTGACAGCTGGAGAGTGATGGCAGCTGTGAACACCTACTTGTTAATCATTTTTGAGGTCTGGAAAATTTTCTAGAGTTTGTGTTATATATTTTTATTGCATTGTTATTTCCATTGTATTTGGTAATTTTACAATTGAGTTTTCAGTTTTTATTCCTTCTTCTCTAACTTCAGAAAGCAGTCTCTTTTTTTATAACTGCTTCTGTATAAGAATATGGGTTGTTTTCTTGAGTATTATTGAGAAGTTAAATCCTACATTTTCTTGCATTTTTTAATTCTTTCTTTGATGCTCATTTTCGCTGATCCTTATTGTCATTCTCCTCTTTCGAAATACAGTTCTCCATACACTTGATGACCTTTTTCTCTTCTTGTTTTTTCACCTTGATAGATGGAGACACCTGCCATTCCAGACCTCTTCTGGCCTTCTGGCTACTGACTGAAGGAAGCGCCACCTTACTGGTGTTGGCCTGACATCTTCTAACCCCTCATAGTCCAGGGTTATAAAGTGAGATTCAGTTAGTGTTTCTTTTCTTTTCCCTTGCCATTGACCTCCATATCTGCATTGTAAGTAGCAGGAATTTTTTTTAATATTCTGACAGATAGAAAGAATTTTAATTTCCATAGCGGTTAAAGGTTATTGAATTTTTAAATATTTATCTATAAAGTTCTAGCAAGGTCCTTTTGTTAGCCCTGGCTGGTGTGCCTCAGTGGATTGAGTGCTGGCCTGTGAATCAAAGAGTTACTGGATCAATTCCCAGACAGGACACATGCCTGAGTTCTGGGGCAGGTTCCCAGTTGAGGGTGCATGACAGGCAACCACACATTGATGTTTCTCTCCCCTTCTCCCTCCCTTCCCTTCTCTCTGAAAGTAAATAATAAAATATTTTTAAAAAGATGCTTTTGTTATTCCAACATGCTACTTGAAGTACCCAGTATATTCTATAGATGAGTTACTGTTTACCTTTTACACTTAAGTAAATTAAATTGCCACCTGGCTTCTGACTCTGATTCTGTCAGCTTTTCATATACTATAATCCTTGCACATACTTTATTTTCCAGCCATATAGAACCACATGCTGTTCCCTTAAAAAAAAACCTACACTATCCTATCTCTTCCTTAAATGCCTGGCATACTCCTGAAAGTACATCCATCCATTTTCAGATCAAAGAATTTCTGTCTTCTCCTGGACAGATCTATTCTCCATGAAACCAATTATTCTATTGCTTAGTTGTTATTGGTATACAGACATGTCTTCCCACTAGAATATGGGCTTTTTGAATGTAAGTAATATGACTTGCTCAATCCTATATTCCTAGATCCTAGCAAATTGCCTGGTATCGAGAAAGTATTTAAAAAAATGGATGGATGATAGCCCTGGGTGGTAGCACAGTGAATAAGGTGCCGGCCTGAGAACCCAAAGGTTGCTGGTTCAATTCCCCAGCCAGGGCACATAACCAGGTTGCAAGCCAGGTCTCCAGCCAGGTCCGTGTCTGGAGACAGGTGAAAGGCAACCATACATTGCTGTTTCTCTCCCTCTCTGCCTCTTTCCCTTCCTCTCTCTCTGGAAATAATAACTAAAATCTAACATAAATAAATAAATAATTGGATGGATGAATAATTGAATGGTGTAAGCCTATCACAAGCATTTAGGACAAACAAATCAATAGATTATGTTTAACTGCTGAGTATGGAATGATGTACTTTGGTCATCAGGTCACATGGGAAAATATTTCAATAAAAATCTAAGTATTGTAACCAATTATTTATTTAATCTTTAATGGACCAATGCTGGAGATGTGAAGACTTAGCAGAACAGCTAACAACTTCACATTTCCTCTACATCTTTCAGAGGTCTCAGAATTCTTGTGAAACAAATTTATATAGCAGTTTAATAATAGTAAGTAGTAATTTTAATACATATTAAACTTTTCATATATATATATATATATATATATATATATATATATATATATATATGAAATCCCTAAATTCATGCCTTATGTTAGAGAGGCATATTCAACTAAGGAATCTTATAGCCCTTTCATTCAAATTTGTGGACCCCATATTTATCTATGATATTCTAGCAACATCTAATATTTACTTCTTGCATGGCAATGTTTGAAGCTCTAAGCATTAGCTATTTCATTTTGTTTTTAAATATCTAAATGGGAAAAAATGTGATTGATATATGGGGCCGATTTGAACTTTTTCTTCTCAAACCTATGTAAAATTATAGGGAAGTATAGTGTTTGTTGATATTAATTATGTGAGGAATTTATATTTAAAAATAAATCAGTGACATTAACATCACAATTAATATTTATATTTTTCTAACAGAAAAATAACTGTAAAATGCTAAATTTCACTTGTTCTTTTATGATTAGTGGGAATAATAATCTACACATCCCTTTAGTTATGGTGTGCATAGTACTCAAAGTTTATCAATCACTAAATATTTATTGGTGAGGTTTCAAATAACCTGCCCATTTCATGCATCGTTTGATACTAACAATGGAGATAACGACAATGTTGTTTCATAACTTTATAGTTTGCAAAGCTCTTTCACACACATTTAATCCTTTAATGACTGCTGGTAATGAAATGTTTTCTAATTATTATGCATCATTGGGCAGGGTGAGCCTGAAGGCCAAAAGCTGTTAACAGGTATTAATTATAGCTATTTACTTTCCTCTAAACTTTAATTGACATTCCCATAGGTTAAAATCCTTAAATATTCCATACATTTTCTTCCTTCAGCTTCACTTCTATTCATTTGTCATTTAAATATACCACATATTGTCCAAATGATAAATTTTTTGTGACTCAATCTAGCATGTCTCCTGTAAATCACTGTAAGTGATTTAATGCAAGTTGATAAGAGTTCCTTGTTTTCTATTAAGCATAGTAATAACATGCTGGAAACATAATAAGTAAATTCCAAAATTGATTATTAAAACTGAAAACAGATATAGTATAGTTTACCAACATTATATTGATTTATAAATCATAAAATATATGGATCATTGTGATTTGGGAACCTAATCAAATAGAAAACCAAAGAGTTTTGCAGGACTTTATGCAGGACTTTATTTCCTATCCAATGAAACTCAATCACACTGTTAAAGGTATTGAGTCTCATCATCATGCGAACAACAGCTTTTTTCCTAAGAAGATGATTAACATTTACAGTTAATCTTTATATATGCTGGCTGCTTTTATTTGTTCTTGTTTCATAGAGTTGCCCTCATCTTCTCACTTGACTAGGTTATAGCTTCTTAAGAATATGAACCATTGGTCACACTTTAAGAATATTCTCCAATATGTAGTGAAGCATATGACCAAAGAAATGGTAGGCCCTTAATACCTTAATCAGTATTGGTTTACTACCAATTTGTATAAAACTAGAATAATTGTTCAGAATATAGAAGGGATATATCAAATTACTTTCTAATTGATCAATTGATTAATGCATTTATATATTGATTTAATTTACCCTACTCTTTATTTAGCAGTTACTTCTGTAGTCACTGTACTAGGTCTTGAGGATTCAGAAAATTCTAAAACTTTATCCCTCTCTCTATGGAAGTCAGTTTAGTAGGGGATAGAGATCTATAAAGGAAAACAATATGCATAATAAAGGGTCTAAATTATCATTGAAAACTATTACTTAACCATTATAGGAGTCACATTTAAAATATATTCTTGCAAAGTAACCATTAAAACTTCAGACCGATAAATCTGAATTATATGGTCTAAATGTTGTGAGCTTTGTCCATCTTTTCAAAGATCAGTTAATCTTATCCCAACCTCCTGGTCTATATAGCCTTCTAAACAAAAAGCCTTCCATTCTTACCTTTGGTCCATTCATTGTAGCTTCCAAGCTCCAACTTCAGTGAGTAGTGTTGAAATAAATTTCATCTGGAGCTCAAAAATCTAAATGCAAGAGAAATTATTTGACAAAGTCTATTTAAGCTTGCACATATCTTCTAATTCCCAGTATTATATCAGCATTGGGAAGATTCTTAAAGCTAACACATACAAATAAAAGATGATTTTTTGGCTTCTGATTAAAATTAAAGAAGAAAAATCTTCAAGAGATTTTATAATGGAAGAGAATAATATTCGCTGTTGTTTTACTTTCAGAAGACTGATATAAAATCATATACAAACTTATTTTCAATTATTTTTAGTTCTGAAGACTTACCATTTAAAAAGATAACTATATCTTTAATTTGTAAAGAAAACTATAAGACTACCTCAGTTTTAATGTTATTTTATAACACTGGTGAATAATTTGCTTATGGAAAAATGCCAAATGCACCAATTAGTTGTATGCTAGATTATGTTGGGAAATCTTGCCAAATATGGTTTTCCTAGCCAAAATAGAAAGCTTACAGTAAATATTTTTGTTATTCACACTTTAAATTTAGATATTTGGTCTCAAATATCTAAGTAACTGAAGTAAAATTAGAATTTTATCAAAACAATTTAAGGCCTAGTAAAAATCTGTGGTAAAAATGAAAAAGAGACACTTGCCTGGCTATGCTTTTAGAGTCTTTTCCCTCTCCAAACCAATGTTTTATATTTTATTTCAATGTTTTGATTTCTTGGTTTGTAAGTTTAAAAAGTGATTCCACTTAATTAAATTACTGGTTGAACTACAAATATTATGCATGAAACAAAATTATTGCTTACCAAATGAAACCATAAAAGGTTTGTAATTTCTTTCCTTTCCTTTTTTTTTGAATTTTCATGAGGGATAAAGAGGAAAACATTTTTGATAGGTGAAGCTTATACAACTAGAGAGTTTTTATTAGCTGGTATTCAAAGGCTTATTTTAGGCCTGAAGGACCAAGTTTATGTACCTTAGTTTGTAGTTGCATACAGGGAAATGATACTTAAAATTTTTGTGTAAATCATGTTAAAGTTATTTCCCTTCTTAAATCTAGCTACTTTTCTACCACTACAAACTTATTTCAAAATAATCCACCACTCTTGCATTTATGCACACATTCTTTCTTTTTTACACATACTCTCACATACATGAATTAGGAAAATATAAAGATCTTACCACACACATTATAAAATGGATTATTGTTTTTAAGAATTTCTTATGGACTCTTTAGTGTTAGTCTGTATAGACATAAATCATTATTTATGAAGTGCAATATATTCCAGAGAACTGACATACCATGGTTAATTTAGTTATTCTCTGGCAGAAAATGGATTAATTTGGTTTATTTGCTTTAAAAAATTTAGTGATGAACTTTTTAAATCCATGAATCTTTTTGGTGAATATACATTTCTATAGGCTAAATATATGAAAGTAAAGTTCAAACATGTGTTTACAGAAATGTTAATTTTGAAAGATACTGAAAAAAATACCCTCTAAAAATGGGTTATGACTTCAAACTTCCACCAATGGGTTATGAAAATACCTGTTTCTCCGTACCTTCCCCAAAATATATATCAAAATTTAAAAGTTTATTTAACTTGAGGAGTAAAAATTATATAGTGATACTGTTTTAGTTCTTTTTTTTTTTTTTAATTTTATTTATTATTTTTTTTTTAGAGAGAGGGGTAGGGAGAGAGGCAAAGAGAGAGACATCAATGTATGGTTGCCTGTCACTGGCCTCCAGCTTTAGATCTGGCTGGAGACCTGACTTGTAACCTGGTTATATGCCCTGGCTTGGGAATTGAACTAGCAACCTATGGGTTTGCAGGCTGGCGCTTTATCCACTGTGCCACCAGCCAGGGTGTTTTAGTTCTAATTGCCCTAAGTACTATTGATGTGTGGCATAATTATATATATATATATAAAATATAATATATTTCAGAAGGGTCTGGTGTCAGCCTGCTGACCACTCATCACCACCAACTGGCTAGACACTCAACTTTCCTGGTGCTCACCACGTGGAGGGGCGCAGGCGGACCTTGGGGTGCAGAGGGAGGAGTGATTTTTTTCTTTTTATTGTTCCTATGATTTTCCACCCCTTTCCCTGGATCCTGGACCCTGGCACCTATACCTCTGGACTGTCCTATTGGAGGATTAAAAAATAGTAAAATGACAAAAACAAACAAACAAACAAAAAAACCCTAAAAACCCAAACTCTTAAAAACAAGGCAAGGCACCCACACAGCTGCTTCCCCAGACAGAGTCAGAGCCCAAGAAAGGGGTGAGCAGGACACTGCACCCTGTCGGATGCCCCTCCATTTCCGATGACCATTCCAGCTGGTGCACAGGGACCTGGGGCTGGTGGGGCAGCAGGGAGGACTGAGAGATTCCCTGGCAGCAGCCACAACTTGGACATTCATCTCTTTGCTTTTCTTCTTTCTGCGAACTGTCCTCTCACCCAGAGACCCTGGAATGGGCCTCTGAGCAGTGAGCTTTTTAGCCAAGAAGCCATGGTGTGGGCTGGGGTGGGGAGGGGGTGGTGGGGAGCATCGGCTGGTGGGTGGGGGGCTCAGACGGGCTAGGGAGGGTTTAGCCACAGATGTGTTGTATTTTGAAAGTGCAATAATTTGGTATTTTGAAGACCCAGCATGTGGCCAGGACCCCCTTCAAGGAGGGGGCTTCAGGTTGTGGCACAGTGTGACATGGGGGGGCCTCAGTTTTTTAGCCAGCTACCTCTGTATCTCCAATTCAGGTTAACTTCCCTGCGGAACAGCTCAGATGTCCATAGGTGCCGTCACTGGGAAGGTGGCCACCTCCAAGGGGCAGCAGGAACTCTTTCCCCATCTTGATTTGGGGTGGTTCCTTCCTCTCTTCTTGCTCTTGGGTTTTCCAATGGGTACGAGGCCTGCCCTGCACCCCTTCCTCCTGGAGCCTCATACTCGTCTTCCAACAGTACTGGGCTGGGGGCCACCCTTCAGCAGCCTGATTGGCCTTAGGGGTCCAGTAACCAGGGGGCTTGCCTAGCCTATCCCAGATGCCTCCAGGGACTCACAGCTGGGTGCTTGGCCTACCACCCAGCATCCTTGCCCCCTCAGAGGTCATGCTTCCCCAGACCACCTCTGCCTGCCCTTCTGCTTTTTCTTTTCCCCTGCCCTTCCTTCTCTCCCATCTTGCCCCCTAGCCCTTGAATAATTTTCCTTTGTATAAACAGAACTCTACTAGTCAGGAAGCAATATCATTTCAGGTCTAAAGACAAAAGGGACATAAATCTGGTCGAGGGCAAATTCAGTTTTACTGTATAAACTCAGTTGGCAGTCCAGCCCCTCTCCATCAGCACTGGCAGCTGAGGGCCGCTGTTTTTTAATATTTGTATTCTAATTTAGGTTTTTGGTTTTTTTTTTTTAAGATTTTTTAATTTATTATTTTCAGGGAGAGGGGAAGGGAGAGAGGCAGAGAGGGAGAGAGACATCAATGTACGGTTGCTTTTCACCTGCCTCCAGCCACAGACCTGGCTGGAGACCTGGCTTGCAATCTGGTTACGTTGCCCTGGCTGGGAATTGAACCAGTGAACTTTGGGTTCGCAGGCCAGCGCCTTATCCAATATGCCACCAGCCAGGGCTGTAATTTAGTTGTTTTTTAAAAACACAAATAAAATGGTCAAGGTGAAGCCAAAAAAAAGAAAAATTCAAAGGCTGGTTTTAGAACCAGGTAACTGGGGCCCCTCCCCTGAGTCATCTGTGTGACCTCAAGGTCACACATTATATATAAGATATATAATTTTTTATATATATATATGTACATAATATATATAATATATATATTATACAGTTTTGCATTCTGTAAAATTTTTCCTTGTTTTTTTACCCAATTTCTTAAAAAGACAATTGTCTCTTTTGTTAATAACATGGAAGATCTTTATATATATGATAGCAATTACATTTGTCTCTTCAACTTTTTGCAAATACTTTTTCTAAGTATTGTTTATTATTGTTGTTGATGATGATAATCTTTGCCGAAGGTTTAAAATTTTTATATTATAGTTGATAATTTTTATTATTTTTAGTTTGTGGGAGGCCCTTTCTCATTTTTCAATATTAAGAAGACATTATTGTATTTTGCAATATTTTAATAGTTTTGTTATTTACATCACTGCCTTAATCACTTTGTAATTTATTTTATGTATGATCTTCAGTAGTGTGCAATTTAATCTTAATTTAAAAAGCTAATTGCACTTTTTAAATTCCAACTTTTCTAAGCTAATTAAAATTTCCATTTTTCCTTCAGGTATTAGCACTCGTACACACAAACACACACACACACACACACACACCTCTTTTTCTCTTTTTCTCAACTCTCCAGTTTGTTCCTTTGTCTATTCCTATGATACTATATTGCTTGCACTTTCGTAGTGTTATACTGTGTTTTGATATTTGGTTTGATAAGTCATTCCAGTTTTCCCTTCTAAATAGCCTTGCCTAGTTCCATAAAAGTCCTAGTCCTATGAGTTTTGCTGAGATCATGTTGAATTTATAATTATTTTATGGAGAGTTATTGTCTCTTTAATGTTGAGCTTGGTGACTCTTAGTTATGCAATCATCCTTATATTTACAATTCCCTTATCACCTATCTATGCATGATGTTTCTGTTTAGGTTGCTTCCAGACCATAGGGAAGGTGTGACACAGGCTGTTGGTTTAGCCCCAAGTACCTGGTGAGTTGGGGCTACCTGGAGCAATATTCTGCCTCTTCTGTCTTGGTGCTCAAGATCTTTGCTTTCACCTGAGAGCAAATGCCATTGTCCTCTGCAAACCTCTGAAGACTTGCCTATTGCCCTTTCCTAGGCCAAATGTGACATCCTGCATCTATTGATTCTGGTTCTGAAGGTTTTTTGTCACTCAGAATTTGTAGTTCTGCAGCCGTTTTCACTTGATGTGTTTTTAATTGGTTTTGATGGTCTTAGACATAATCCTATCAACTTTCTATTATTCAGGAATCTCTCCCATGTTTTATTTTTCAACATTTTGGATTAAAAATATTAATCACACTATTGGTAATTTTCAATAGAATGATGGTTACTCTTGTCACATTTTCAATAAGTTTTAAAAAATGTTTGATGGAAGAAAGCAATTAACAAGGCCCCTGTGAGATTTAATTTTGGTATTAGTCAAGTGAGAATGATGCCAACCCCTATTACTGGGCTACCTTGGAACTTAAATACAGTACAGAGATACACATGAACCATAAGCTCTTATCATTAAATACATTCAATACATATCAAAGAACCTCTCTTCTCTTTAATTGTATCAAAAATTTAACAACATAAAAATATTATGATTCAAGGGTTGTAAAATTGTTACTGGTGCAGAATAGGTCTTATTTTGAAAGCAATTGCAGCTTTCTGGGATTTCTCAGGTAAAATCTATTACTGGAAACACTGCAGGAAAAATTATAGAAAGCTGAGATTTGGTAAAATGTGTTTGGTTCCATGGTGATAACCTAGCAGCAAGAAACTTTCATGAGAAAAATGATATTAGGGTATTCTCAAGAAATGATAGTGACATTGTTTGTACTGTCAAGCTTCTTTTCCATTATGTAGTTGCAGCAGTAACAATTCATTACCTCAGTGATATCTCAGTGAAAGGAGGGGCCCAGTGCAGCAAAGCATCCCATAGAAAAGCCCATGAAACATCACAGTCACCTCAGCGTTATATCAAAGTAGCCACTTTTAAAGCACTAATGGTGGATGGTTCTAATGATTTTTATTTATTTATTTTTAGTGAGAGGAGAAGGGAGGGAGAAACAAGGGTGGGGGGACACATTGATGTGAGAGAGAAACATTAATCGGTTGCATCTCTATGCACCCTTCCCATCTAGGGACTAAACCCACAACCCAGAAATGTGCCCTGACTGGGAATTGAATTGGCAACCTTTTGCTTTGTGGAGGATGGTGCCCAACAAACTGAGCCACACTGGTCAGGGCTAGGGTCTGTTTTTTAAAAGAGGTTATTATATTTATAACCATAAACAGTTGTTACATGACTTCTGTCAAAATTCAAAATGCAAATTTTACATGTATATGTAGCCTTTTGCTTATTTTTAAAACTCCAGTCTGAATGCACATAAAAAGTAGATGCTTTTAAAAGGTATTACCATGTCCATTACCAATGAGAAATAGAAGAGGTGAGTGATGGGCACTGAATAAGTGTGGAAAGTTTGGGTGAGGCATGGATCTATGATGAATTCCTCTGGTGTTTAGGTGAGCATTTTCCTCTAAGGTCTGCAGTGCTTTCCTTTTTGTTTTTTTTTTTTTTTTTAATGTACATGGAGGGCATTTGTTCTGATGCTAAATTTTGCACATTCTTTCATGGCAGAGTTGGTATCTAAATAAAAACACAAATAAACAAAACAAAACAAATAAATGAAGTACTGTACATGTCTGGAAGCATCTATTGTAGAGTGAATTTGAAATTTCAAGGACAACTTGAAGGTACCAGTGATTCATGAAACCAGAATGTTAGCCAACTCTGATGTAATATTTTATATGAAGGGATTTTCACTTACAAAGGCCTCAGTATTTAACAAATTTAAATATCCAAAGGCATCCATTTCATTCTGCACAGACTAATGATGTGCAAATTGGATTGGATGGACCTGAGAAGTCATTTAACATACAGTGAGTGTTTAGTAACTGGGCTAAGAGGATAAAAAAGACCCTGTTCTTTTGAAACTATAGGGGAAGGCTCTAAGCAGGCAGCCAAGACATCTAGGCAGCCAGGCAGCCAGCTAAACTGACTCTGTCCAGGATTCCAGGCTGTAGGTCCATGACCATGAGCCAGCTATATTTGCTAACCACACATTGAAAGTTATGAAATGTTTATTTTTGGCTTCTCTGGCTAGGGAAGTTAAAGATCATATCTGTAACCAAATAAACTTAAAAGCTCTCTATACTTCAGGCTTTCTCTGTAAACTTTGTGCAAACAAACTCAGATTTATCCCTTTTATAAAGGAGAAGAGATTATCATTCCTTATCGGTGAGCCACCACAAGTACTGAATTCTATACAGCTGCTAACATCAGAATTATTTGAGCCTCATGCTTTCATGAGACTAACGTGAAGACCAGCACTACCATCTGTCTGCCTCTTGGAAACCATGATCTTATGTATTGCTTTTGGAACTGTTGTGTGTCTTTGGAAAAAGATCATGCTATACAAGAAACAACTGTCAAGTTTTAAAATTGTTTTAGGGAAATCACTCTGTTAGAACCCATCCCATGTCCCTATATATGGAACATGGGTGAGCTGTGAAGTTACACAGTTTTGTTCATATAGAACATATGGTCCTCAAAAGAGATTTGTACATTTTGAATTAAGGCATTCTTCCTAGAATTACTTAGCACATTGGCTTTGTAGAGTTCCTAGTTCTGTTCTAAACTATACTCCTAAGGCCAGACTAAGTTGGAATATACATTTGACAAAAATCTCATTGGCCTGAGTTTATGGAAATGGAGGGAAAAATGTCACTTGGAAGTATACGTTATTTTAAGTGAAATTTACTTTTATTGCATTCAAGTGCATTTGGCAATAGGAGTCAGGCTAACAATGTTTACCTATGTGTGCTTTGATGAATAAATAAGAGTGTATTTAAATTTCCTCATAATTATGTGCTTTTGATATTTCAGCAAAAATTATGATAAAACACAACAGAAATTATAATAGAAAATTTAGCCTAGAGTTTCCTGACAGCTAAGACAAACAGTAAAAACTGTTGGAAAAGCTAGCATTATTTGTCAAATAAGAGGAGAGACAATTTTCTGAGCAGGGATGACATTTAACTTAAGGTAAAGTTATTGCTCCTTAGAAATTTACCAATCCAAAGTAGTTAATTGATTGATTTTCTTTGTTTATTGAGCACCTTCTATATAGCCAGGTTTTGCTAGGTATGAAGGTTTATATAAAAAAAAAGACAAAATCCCTTACTCAAGGAGCTAAGGGTCTATATAAATAAAATGGTGAATAATGATTTTTTTTTAAAGTGTAACTTTATTTAAATGGTTATAGTTTTCTTTTTCTTTTATAAACATGGGGGCATAATATTGAATCTTAATTGATGTCTGTTATCTACTTGATATTTGAGACAATACATTTAGGATGGTACATTTAACTCAGAGCATATAGCATTGAGAACAGCAAGAGCTTAGCATGTCCATCATACTGTCTTTCTCAAGTATCAGATGTGTGAAATGAGCCTTTGACAAACTTTGGATCATAGGCTATTTATGGCTTATTTTGGAGATAAGAGCCTTAGGTATTGAATATTGCATGTTGTTGATTGAAAACTTCAGGTGGTATTTAGGAAGCACACTAAATTTTCTTGTAAAAATTTTAAGAGTTCAGTTGAAGCTTTGTTGTTGTTTCTGTTTTTTTGCCAAGATGTTTGGCCAGTCACCATCTGCTCTTCTTGGAAATCATGGGGGCCAGCAAAAGGACCAATATTTTTCTCCAATAAAATTGATGAATCTGTTTGAGCTCTTAGGCATGCACTTGGCTGACATCCCAGAAATCTGTGTTCTATAGTAGAGATTAGGGATAACTGAGGGACATATCTACTTATTGAGTGCAAGAACTTACAGCTAATTCACAACGCATCCCTATCACATGATATACTGCCTGGCACATGGTGCTCAGTAAATTTTTTTTTGAACTAATCTAAAATTAAAACCAGAGGTCAGCACAATGTAGAAATCACCACATTGAATGTTCAAGTAACTCAATTGTTTTAGTCTCGATGATTTAATACAAAATTTAATACAAATTCTACTTATAAAGAATTAGTAATACTTTTGGGAGGTAGATATTAATTGTTAAAATATTGTATGTACTAACAGCTGGAGAAGCACAGAGAAAAGTAATTGATTTTGCTTCAGAATATTGGGGAAGGCTTTATACTCTGAAGTGAGATAGCATTTGAGTCATGTTTTTAAGAATGACAAGAAATTAATCAGCAGAGAAAGATGGAACAGTGTTTAGTTCTGTTTTAGGCATCTATTGCTGCATGATGGAACACCCCAAAACTTAGCTTCAAGCAGTAACAACCATTTATTTTGCACATAAATCTTCAATTCAAGCAAGGCTTGACAGGGATAGCTTATTTCTACTCAGTGTAGCTTCAGTTGGCTGGCTTAGCAATTTGTTGGCTGGTTGTTGGTTGGCAGATCAAAGAGGCCTGCCAGCACCAGTGCTTTCTCTCAAACTGCTAGGGATTTCTCATAGCATAAAAACCCAAGGTTTGGGAAAGAATAACATTACTTAAGTTGGTTAAGGGCTTTCTCTAAACTGTGCCATAATTTTTAGATCATAAACTATTTGGAATTTGAATATTTACTTTGAATATTAATAATGAAGTCATCTCAAGATGTTTCAGTTTTCCTTTGCATATCTCTTTTTGAAGCCATTTGGAAGACATGATTTATACTTGGTCTCCTATAAGCCACTGAAAGAAGTCTGCTGGTAAGTTCCTGGGAAAGTGTGAACAACTTTTGTCAGAACATCCTATACCACAACCAGCGGGAGCTACCTTTACTGGATAGGGCTCATTTGGATCACAGTCAGTGGCTCTATGCTGAACAATAGGGAATGCCTGGAAGAGGCTGGTCATCAGGTTTGATTTTCAAGGGATGGTGTTACCTAGACTCATTTCCTTGACCAAGCTTTAGGAAGCTATGTAGTAACAACTGGAAGAATAAGCAGGGACGTTGCTACAAGCATCTGATTAAGAATGAAAGAGATGTATTGGAAATGTTGCTTGGGTGACATGCATGGTTAAGGGAGGTAAGGTATACTACATTGTAAAGGCTAAGGCTTCTGTTGGCTTGGGCCAGCAGTGTTGGCAGCAGTAAAGAGAGTGTCAGACTAAGTTTTTATCCTTGTATAGCTCTGCTGAAGAAAGTACATTGTCAACTCTTAAAATAAGTATAATTATTTAACATTATACCTTATATTTTGGTAGGCATTCATCAATACATTACTTTCTTTTATTGTACCAGTTGTTTGAATGATGATCATCATTCTACCTATAAGGAATCTGAGGCTCACTGAAGTTAATTAAAATGCCTAACACCATCAAATTGAGACAAAATTTAAGCCAAATCCATGTCACTTCAAGGTCTATGTTTTCCCATTATGCAATAATGTCTTCTATCGTATACTTATAAGAGAAAGGAATAACATTAATTGAAATATAATTTATTTACCATAAAACTCACTTATTTGGGTGTGCAATTCAATGATTTTTTTTAAAAAAAGTATATTTACAGAGTTGATTAACTATGACTATAATCTACTTGGGGTACTTAGTGCAAGAATATTTAGGTCTATTTATACTTTGCACATAGTGAATGCTTAATATCTAATTTTTAAAAATTAAATAAAAAATGGAATAGGAGGCAGACTTCAAGTGGCACCAGCTTTGGATATTTTGACTTAAATCAGGACCTCAGATATTTTTGAGAGGGAGCTATCTGGGACAGTTACACTGGTATATATCAAAGTCATAATCTTCTGCTTTATTTGAGCTAAAATTTCATTATATTTTGAATCATATAGTTAATTATTTTTGGATATGTAAAAGTTAAAATATTTCTTATATTTTGCTTCTGCATTTCCTTGAATTATCATTTTCAGACAACTGGGAGGAAGAGTTATATATAATAGTTAATATTGAAGAACATGTGGGACAGGGGAGAGAAATGGAGGAAAAGTCAGGACAACTGTAGTACAACAACAATGAATTAATTTAAAAAATATTGAACAACTTGAACTTAACAACTATTCAGAAACTTGAGAGTAACAGTGCCTCTCTTTCCACCAGATCTTTAAAATACCTGTTTAAAGAAATCCATTTATTTTCCTTGAGGAACACACACTTTTTTCTCATCCATGAAGTTTGGACTAAACTCTCAAAGTGGAAATTACTGTGTCAAAAATAAAAATGAGCCCTGGCTGGTAGCACAGTGGACAAGGTGCAGGCCTGCAAACCCGAAGGTCGCAGGTTCGATTCTCCATCCAGGGCACATAACCAGGTTGCAAACCAGGTCTCCAGTCAGGTCTGTGGTTGGAGGCAGGTGAAATGCAACCATACATTGATGTCTCTCTCCCTCTCTGCCTCTCTCCCTTCCCCTCTTTCTCAAAGAATAAAATAAAAAATCTTAAAAAAAATAAAAAATAAATAAAAATGATGTTGAAATACAAATATTTAACTTGATTGGAAATAATGACAGAATTAAAATCAGTGCATAATTGAAGGACTCTACTAGAACTCTTTAAGTTAGGGCTGGAAATGATAAGTTATGAGTTGTGGTCAACTCATGTTATTTTTAACATTGTGCTAAAGATAGAAAAGGCAGCCAGCACTTAGGTATTTATTTAAAATTTCCTCCATTCTTCCCATTCAACAATATTATCCTTTCATTTTGTTTTATTGTTCATTTGTTTTTAAGAGCTTTATTGTGATGTAATTAATATCCAAAGAACTGCACATATTTAATATAAACAGTTTGATGAGTTTGGATGTATGTCATACCATCACCATAATCAAAGTAATAGACATATTCAACTTCTAATGTTTCTCGTGTCCCTTTGTTTTTGTGGGAAGACATTTAACATGAAATCTATGCTTTTAGAAAATTTTGAAGTGTGCTACTATATTCTTAACTATGGGTTCCATGCTGTATAACATATCATAGAACTTACTCAAATTACATAACAAACTTTATAACCATTAAACAACAACTCTCTATTTTATCTACTAGCTCCTGGCACCCACTATTGTAGTCTCTGCTTCTATGAGTTTGACTATTTTAGGTACCTCATATACATGGAACCAATCATGTACTATTTGTCTTCCTGGGACTGACTTATGTCACTTAGCATAATGTCTGCCAGGTTTATCCATATTGTCATACATGTTCATCCTTCTTTTTATTTTATTTATTTACTAAAAGACTTTATTTATTATTTCCAGAGAGAGGGGGAGGGAGAGAGGCAGAGAGGGAGAGAGAGACATCAATGTATGGTTGCCTTTTTCACCTGCCTCTAGCTACGGACCTGGTTGGAGACCTGGTTGGAGACCTGGTTATTTGCCCTGGCTGGGGAATCAAACCAATGACCTTTGGGTTCAGAGGCTGCCACCTTATCCACTTGTGCTACCAGCTAGGGCCATCTTTCTTTTTAACGACTAGATAATATACCATTGTATGCATATACTACATTTTAATGATCTATTCATCTGTTGATGGATATTTGGGTTGTTTTCATATCTTGGCTGTTGTGAATAATGCTATAATGAACATGAGAGTACAGAGATCTCTTTGAGATCCAGACTTCAATTATTTTGGATATAAACCCCAAAATGAGATTATTAGATCATATTGTAGTTCAATTTTTAAGTTTTTGAGGTACTTCATACTGTTTTCCACAATGCTTGTATTATTTCACATTCCAGTTAAAAGTATATAAGGACTCATGTTTGTTCACATTCTCACCAGCACTTGCTGTCTTTTATTTCTTGAAAATGGTTTCATCCTGAGAGCTGTCCGGTTATATCTTATTGTAGTTTTCATTTACATTTCCCTGATAATTAGTAACATTGTACATTTTTCATATATATTGTTGGCCATTTGTACATCTTTTTTTGAGAAATGTCTATTCAAATTCTTTGCCCATTAAAAATATTTTTACTTATTTATTTTAGAGAGGGGATAAGAAATGGGGAAAGAGAGGTAAAGAAACATTAATATGAGAGAGAAACATCAATCAATTGCCTCTTGTATGCATCCCATCTGGGGACCAAACTTGCAACCTAGGCATGTGCCCTGATGGGGAATCAAACTGGTGACTTTTTGCTTTGTAGAACAATGACCAACCAATTGAGCCACATCAGCCAGGACTCCTTTGCCCATCTTTAATAATGTTATTGTTTGGATGTATTTATTTATTTTTGCTATTGAGTTGCATATATTTTGGAAATTAATCTCATATCAGATTTATGGTTGCAAATATTTTTCTCTAATTCCATAGGTTACATTTTCTTTCTGATGATTTTTTTTTTCTGTAAAGAAGCTTTTGGATGAAGATGGGGACAGAGTAGAGAGCAGTGCTGATGGTGTTCTTGAGTACCAGAGCAGCTAGAGGACAAGATAGGGAGCGTGAGACGTCTTCAGGACCCTAAGAATTAGGGC
Organism: Noctilio leporinus; assembly: GCA_004026585.1. Classification (NCBI taxonomy): domain Eukaryota; kingdom Metazoa; phylum Chordata; class Mammalia; order Chiroptera; family Noctilionidae; genus Noctilio; species Noctilio leporinus. Next base: position 54,845 of record PVIW01006659.1, on the reverse strand, counting down.
GGTCAGCATCTGGACACAGGGGAGCACAGCCCAGAGGCAGAGGAGACCAGCAGGAGAATAGGTGAGGCAGTTCCCAACAGAACGGCCGGCGGGCCGAGGTCGGCTCCAGGCAGTGGTGGCTCTGCCCAGAGTGGCGCGTTTGACTGAGGCCAGCTCTGGGCTCCCTGGCGACTAGAAGTCTGAGCAGTGAAGTGCAGGCAATGAGGGCAAATGCCGTAGGGAACACAGAATTGAACTCTTGCAGGGGAGGGACTGTGTGAGAGACTCGCTCTGGCAACAGGGAGAGGAAGCTCTTCTTGGGGCTAGAAGTGGAGGAGAAGAGTCCTGCTGGGAGCCGGAGTGGGGGAGCAGGGAAGTGCACCGGCTGGGGTGGTGAGAGGGCCAAAAACGGTGCTGCTGGGCCACTGGGGAAACAGCAGCTAGAAGCCTCTGCAAGGGGGGAGGTCCAGCCTTGCACAACCACACAGGCCCCCAGGCTCCAAGGAAACTCCAAACTGGGAGCTGGGAACTATTAGCTGGAGCAACTGACTCACCCATTCCCCGAGACAAAGGCTGCACTGCCCATGCCTGGGAGGGGCTCATCACAGAGGCCGCAGAAAGGACTCCTCGGAGAGCTGGTTGGCTTGGAGGATTGGTGTCCACCCTGGAAGGGCGTGACAGTGTAGGCAGACCACAGGCAGAGTTGAGGGACAGGGGCGGCCTCCTCCCGGAACTGCAGGGGCGGGGCCAGTCCTCACAGGGACCAGCGAGGTTGCAGGCTGCCCTTCAGGGGTGCTGGGTGCTCGTCACGGGCAGGAACCTCTACCAGGAGTGGGAGGGGACACCTTGCGGGCTCCAGAATAGCGGCAGCCCTAAAACCCAGCCAGGCTGCAGAAGGTCCAGCCTACCAGGGGATGGACACTCAGAATCAGCCCTGACTGTGACAATCAGAGGCCCTGCCACACGCCAAGACCGGCTAGACTATAGACTGCAAAGTCCTGACCAAGGAAAAGAGGCAGCCTCAGGAAAGGGAGTGCTGCTAATCTCAAGCACCTGAGTTATACTGAGAGCAATATGAACTATTAATCTCCAACATATCCTTTTCAAAAGTTACTTCTCACATATTCTTAATCTCCCCCCGCCCCATACCTCAATCCACCTAATACCCAAGACCCTCCCCCTACTTTTGAATTAAAGTCTACTCACTCTGTGGCTACAATGCATTCCCAGTCCTCAATCTAAGTATTCCTCCCTTCCCCAGCCACCTAAACCCTTTCTTTATTCTTTTCTTCCTTCCTCTTTCTTTTTTTCCCTTTTCTTCCTGGTAAAGCCCACAGGTTCTGGCTCCACCTGGACCAATCAGAAATCATACAGGGTGAACAGACACCAAAACCCTTTCTTTATTAATATCAATTTCTCTTTGTCTTGTGACTTTCTCCCCCCACCCCTATTTTTTTTTCTTATTTTCTCTCTTCTTTCTTTTCTACCTGATGAATCCCACTGGTCCTGGCTCCACCTGGACAAACAGAGACCATAAAGGGTGAACAGACACCTAAACCTTTTCTTTATTAATATTGATTTCTCTTTGTCTTGTGACTTTCTCCCTTTTTTTTTTTTTTTTTTTTTCTTTGCTAAAAGCCCTCAGATCCAGGCTCCATCTAAACCAGTCAGGGATTATTAAGGGTGAACAGCCATCTAAACCCTTTCTTATTATTATTATTATCATTTTTATTTCTTTCTTGCTTTTGTATTTTTTGTGTTTTGTGTTTTGTTTTTTGTTTTATCTGCTAAAAGCCCACAGGCCCAGAATACAACCAGACAGACCAAATAAAGGACGCACCAAGAACAGCAAGTGGAGAAAATCTGGGAGATGGCAACATTGAACTCCACAAATCTCCTGTCACAGAAGGGTGCTCAACTAAGGCAAGGATGCAAAACAGCTTAACCCAAGGAAAGAACAAAAATAAATAAATAAATAAAGAGCAAGCAAGAACAGACACCCAAAATGGGGGAAAAAAGAATCAGTCCATCACCAAAAGGAAAGGAAGAATCCCCAGAAAGAACACAAAATGAAACATATTCCTTATCTGGAATATCAGATAAGGAATTCAAAAGAATGATGATAGAGAAGCTCAGTGAGCTCAGCCACATCAAAGAAAACTGTAAACAACTCCAGGAGAACTACAAACAACTCCAGGGAAATTACAAAGAACTCCAGGGAAATTACAAAGAACTCCAGGGAAGTTACAAGGAACTTCCTGAGAACTACAACAGCATGAAAAAGGACATGGAAATTATCAATAAGTGCCAGGAGGAAATGAAGAATACAATTTCTGAATTGAAGAATACAGTAGAAGGAATCAACAGTAGGCTAGAGGAAGCAGAGGACAGGATCAGCGAGTTGGAAGATAATGTAGACAAATACTCCAAGACAGTACAAGAGAATCAAAAAAGGCTGAATGAGACTGAAGAGGGGTTAAGAGAGCTGCAGGGCAACATGAAACGTAACAACATCCATATCATAGGGATACCAGAAGGAGAAGAGAAACAAGGAATGGAAAACCTGTTCAAAAAAGTCATGATAGAAAATTTCCCTAACATGGTGAGTGAAAACAAAAATCCAGTTCAGGAAGCACAGAGGGTCCCAATGAGGATCAACCCAAACAGACCAACACCAAGGCACATTATTATTCAAATGGCTAATTTCAAAGACAAAGAGAGAATCCTAAAAGCATCAAGAGAGAAAAGACAAATAACATACAAAGGAGCTCCAATAAGGCTATCAAATGATTATTCAACAGAAACAATTCAAGCCAGAAGGGAATGGCAAAAAGTATTTCAAGTCATGGTAAACAAAGGCCTGCAACCAAGAATACTCTACCCAGCAAGGCTCTCATT